>APFE031612736.1:6830-61968 GCA_000404065.3 Pinus taeda
GGATATGAGTTATGCGTAGGGCACCTGATATCTTTATTTTCTTGATGTGTCATGTGAGAGACATTCGAATGTTTGTGGCGAGGTTGACTATCGTTTGATAAAGTGGGATTGTATCCATAGATTTTGTATTCTAATTGGTATTTATGTTGAGTGGGTTTGTGTTTTTTGTTTGATATTTTTCTGTAATACAAATAAAGATAACTTTCCTATTCAAATTGTTAAAAAGAGTACTCTTCTTCACAAAAGCTTAATGGTTATACAAAGAAATAAATGTTTGTGAATGCTGAATTTCTCTATACATATCGTGTTTTAGTAGCATCAAAAATATTTTTTTGTGCAGTAGATTAAAGTACTCCTATTGGTTTTATGCATAAAACTGCTTGCCCGACTTGTAATTTATTGGGTCATAACGTCAACCCAAAAACCCAACTAGACAGTTTTGTTAGAGATAATGGAGAATATCTTAGAATAGTGAGTTGGTTCACAAGACCTCAGGATAGGAATTAGTTTCTATTTTTTAGGTTATGGTTCTAAGTTCCCTAAATCTATGATTACTATATAATGTGTGATGTACATGGAAAATGTAGAGCGCTCTGTAGAGCCAGACTCTTCTGGTTCAGACTCTCTTTCGTAGAGCTGACTAGTGGGTTTCATTTTATTTAATACAAAACATTGCATTTTAACATGGTATCAGAGCGTCAAGGCTGAGGAACCTGTACGCTGAGTGGAGGATTTGAAAGTTGCGACTAAGGCGAAATCAACGCATTGATTGGAGGGCTAATTGCTCCGATCCCATTGTAGCACATCACATGTTTTTCTTTTATCGACTGTCGCAGATCTGAAGTGTACAGTCGCGAAGACCTTCACGAGTCCGTGGTGCTAACTCGCATCGACTGTGCAAACAAGAGAGGGGCTGTGTGGAGGCCGAGAGAAGGCTGCGTCCTAGCAGTGGCTGACAATAGAAGGCTGCCTGGAGGCCGAGGTCTGCCGAGGAGGCCGTGGTAGAGGCTATGAAGGAAGCCGCGATGGTTTGCGTATGCGCTGCGGGATCAAACAATATTAGAGATCAGTGATTTATTTCTTTGACATAGATCTAGGGTAAATCTAACATTTTTTTTACTTGTCAATTTTTTTAATTGACAAGATGAATAATCAAATGTTTGAAGCATGCTTGGGTGAGCATAACAAGCTCGATAGCTCCAATTATGCGAATTAGAAATTCAAGATGCAGACTCTACTAGAAGTGCAGAGTGCTTGGACGATTGCAAATGGGGATGAGCAGAAGCGAGCAATTGGATCAACATCAGTCCCAGACTGGGAGAAGCAATAAGGTAAAGCAAGGATGCTGCTGAAGATGTCAGTGAAAGACTACATCATACCACATACCAGAGAATGTAAATCAGCAAGCGAAATCTGGGGAATATTGAAGGATTTGTATGATATCAGGAATATAAATCATCTTATGTTTCTGAAAAGTAAGATCTTATCCCTAAAGATGGAGGAGAATGAAACAATTGTTGCCTTCATAGCGAGGATCAAAGATTTGAAGAACAAATTATCAAACACTGGTGACACAGTTGCAGATACATATCTAGTAACCATTACCATGAATGGTGCGACTAATGACTATCAAATGTTCATCACTAGGATAAATACGAGAGAGAAAATCCCAAAGTTTGAAGAACTGACAGGAATAATGATGTAAGAAGAAGGAAGAAGATCGAATCTAAAGCCCGAGAGTGTTGATCTTGCATTGATGGCAAAAAAGAACTTCTTTAAAGGAAAAGGAAATCCACAACAACAAAACGGAGGAAGCTCACAGAAAAGACCAAATCCAACCCAAGGTATGAATCTGAATAGAAACAACTATGTAATTAAAAGTTTTTACTACGGAAAACTTGGTCATATAGCTAGGGAGTGCAGGAAGAAGAAATATCATGAAGAACAACAGAGGCAGAAATGACATGTAGGTCATCTCGTGAATGATAATCATGAGCAGAACTTCAGATTTTTCATGGCAAACTTTGATGAGAATGTTGATGCAGACATTTGATATGTAGATTCAGGAGCATCAACACATATGACAGGGAATAAGCAATGGTTTGAAGATTTTAAAGAAATCAACGACGGAGCACAAATCTACCTAGGTGATGATAGAGGTCATCAAATTAAAGGGTGTGGGAAAATTTTTGTCATTTTACCTAATGGTACTGTAAGAAAAATTCATAATGTCATGTATGTGTGTGGTGTAACAAAGAGCTTGATTTCTGTATCCATGATTACAGATCAACATCTTAAAGTTGATTTTTTTAAACCTAATTTTTATATTAAAGATCTACTAGATGGCATGAAGATTATTGCTACAGGAATTCGAACAGGAGGTTTGTACAAATTGGATGTAAGACTAGCACTAGTTCGAGATTTAACAATAGCGGGTTTGAATATAGAAGAGTTGCGGCATCAGAGATTTGGTCATATCAACTACAATTATTTGTTGTTACTTCAGAAAAGGGAAATGGTAAGAGATTCTCCTATGTTAAAACAGTGCATAATGATTTTGATAAAGGAATTTTGGGGTAAACCAATTTCCCGTTCTTTACAAATTGATCCTGAGGCTTGTGGTTATGGCCTACAAACCTCTCGGAAGTGTAAATTGATTGCTTAGGCATAAGCCTTTAATCGGACCATTCAACCACTTTAATCAGATTTCTTTTAAAACCCGGGGCCCATTCATTAATCGAAATACTGGGATTACACGTGTTAAACCTAAAGCCGAACATAAGGTTCAGACGTTCAAAAAGTATACCACCCGCTTCTATAAAATCTTTGGGTCTGCACCTTCCAGGCTTTCTACAACGCTTCTTTGATCTCTAATCACCGATCGGTTTCCATCAGTGGCTTCAACATTCCACTGGTCCGCTAGCATCGCCTCTTATTGAAATTGCAAACCACCGATCTCTTTCTGCGACCATTCGATTTCGCATTCTGAAAAATGCAACAATTGACTCCTTCCTGATCCATATCAAACTAGCACGAAACTCCTTTTGTCATTGATATGTGCCTTAGTCGGATCCAATGCGTCCACCAACGATTCTCAGCGTAGATAACAAGCACGAGGATTACGCCCTGAATTAAGCGGTTTCCTCTCTCCTCGGCACTGCTACGTGTCCTTCATTAAATGGAATCGAGTGACTACTCCTTTTCACCACTTATGGTTTTGAGGCCACCTGAAAATCCATTTACCACATTTGAAAACTGTTTTTGTTGCATAATGCCCTCACGTCTATGCCATGCGATGACCGTTGATCTAAATGATCGATGGTTATCATTCTTAGTCGCCTACACCGTTGATCTCCCAGATCCAATGGATCCTGTGCATCATTTCTCCAACCTCCTCTTGGACTTGATCTCTTTCAATTTGATGTATTTTTGTGTTTTAACACATATCTGCCACATTCCATTTCACACACAACATTCATATAAACAGTTAATCAATATCTTGGATCACCATCGATCCTACAGTCATCGATGGTCGATCAAACCTGTAACACAGAAACATTCAGACTATCTATGAAATATATGCACAGCGCACATAATATAAACATCGAACGCACTTTATATTAAACACGATATGATTACAGATCTAAGGCATTTCAGCCTTAGGAAAATTCTCCCCTTCAACTACATTTTGATCACTCTGTTCTCTCAAATTTACTCTGTTCTCACTCTGTCCCTATTGAACACGGAGGTTCATCATTTATAAACACATTGGATCAGATCACTGAAAGGATTCGATCAAATCCTCTCCATGAATCACTCAAATGTCTCTAATTCTCTCTACATGCATACATACATATGGCAGATTACATTAAATAAGTCTTCTAGAGACTTCATCCATTCCATCAAACTAGCTCTATTTTAACAGAAATTTCCCCTGTTTACTCCGATGGTCCACATCATCCTCGTTGCTCCGCTTTGGATTCCTTGTTTGATTAAGAGTTTTGGATGCTCCTGCATCAAACTTTTGAGGCACAAAAATTTATGACCTCCTGGTCATATGCTTCTCCTTATCCCTTAGCAATTCTACCCACTTCTCAGTGGAATTGCCTTCATGATATTTTGTGAGTTGTAACCAACCTCTGCAGTAACAATCTTCCTCTGCTACATGATACCTCACCAATCGTTCTCCTCTAAACTTAGTCTTTTGGCATCCTTCTGGTTCTCTCCTCTAAAACCAATTGAGCACTCCATGCTCTAGGCTTGCTACAAGTCTTCTTACCTTCCGCTGCGATTCGCTACACGACAGTAAAGACCATAACTCTCTAATCTCCAACACAATTTTACCTCTTCTCCTTCTGCTTGCACTCTTTCTTCCTTCTCGCAAGAAATCTTCTTCCCTTTCCTTTCCCTTCTCTGATACCAAATGATGAAAGGAGATTTTGGGGTAAACCAATTTCCCCTTTCTTTACAAATTTCGATCCTGAGGCCTGTGGGTTATGGCTCACAAACCTATTGGAAGTGTAAATTGATTCGCTTAGGCCATAAGCCTTTAAAGTGGGACCATTCAACACTTTATCAAATTTTCCTTTAAAAACCTAGGACCATTCATTTAATCAGAATACACAGGTTTACACGGGAAAACCCGCAGTCGAACCATAAGGCTGGATTTCAAAAAGTATACACCATCTTCTATAAAATCTTTGGGTCCGCACCATCTAGCCTTTCTACAGCGCTACTCCAATCTCCGATCGACTTCATTGACGCTTCAACATTCCACTATCTGCTAGCCCATCACCTCTTGCAAAATGCAACCACCGATCTCTTCTGGATCGTCAATCTGATTCTGATGCAACGATCAATCTCCTTTGTTGATCCAATCAAACTAACACGACACTCCTCCGTCATTGATCTACGCTTAGTGGATCCGACGGTCCATAGAGATTTGGTGTAGATAACAAGCACGGGGATTAACCACTCGATAAAGCAGTTTCCTCTCTCAGCGCTGCTACGTGTCCTTCACTAAATGGACTTGGGTGACTACTCCTTTTTAGCACTTATGGTTTTGAGGCCGCATGAAAATCCATTTACCACCTTTGAAAACTGCTTTTGCTGCGTAATGCCCTTGCGTCTATGCCATGCGATGATCTTCGATGTAAATGATTGATGGTTCTCGTTCTTAGTCACCTATGTCGTTGATCTTCGAGATCCAACGGATCCTGTGCATTGTTTCTCCAACCTCCTCTTTGACTTGATCTCTTTCGATTTGATGGATTTCTATGTTTTAACATGGATCCGCGACATTCCATTTCACACGCGACATTCATATAAACAATTAATCAATATCTTGGATCGCCATTGATCTTACAGTGATCGATGGTCGATCAAACCCACAACACGGAAACATTCAGACTATTTATGAAATACACACACAATATCAACACTGAACACACTTTATACTAAACACGATATGATTACAGATCTAAGGCATTTTAGCCTTAGTAGCAAATTCCCCTTCAACTACATTTTGATCACTCTGTTCTCACAGATTTACTCTGTTCTCACTCTGTCCCTATTGAACACGCAGGTTCATCATTTATAAACACATTGGATTGGATCACTGAAAGGATTCAATCAAATCCTCTCCATGAATCACTCAACTGTCCCTAATTCTCTCTGCATGCATACATACATATAACAGATTACATTAAATAAGTCTTCTAGAGACTTTATCCATTCCATCAAACTAGCTCTATTTTAACATAAATGTCCCTTGTTTACTCCGATGGTCCATGTCTTCCTCCTTGATCTGCTTTGGATTCCTCATTTGATTAAGAGTGTCGTATGCTCCCGCATCAGATTGTGATGCCTGTACATTAGGAAAGATGCATAGAGAAGAATTCCATGTTCGAGTAGAGAAGAAACAGATTGATATACTTGAATTAGTGCACACAGATCTTTGTGGACCCATGTAAATAAATTCATTAGGAGGTGCACTGTATTTTTTAGTGTTTATTAATGACTGCACAAGTTTTCTTGGGTATATTTTTTGAGTAAGAAGAGTCACACATTTGAATACTTTAGCAGTTCAGAAACATGATTGAAAAGCAAACAAGGAAGCATATAAAAATTCTCCGCTCCAATCAAGGGGAGAATACGGGAAGGATGAGCTTATCAAGTATTGTAAAGACCATGGGATATTACAACAATTCACAGTACCCCATACTCCTTAGTAGAATGGAGTAATGGAAAGAAAGAACAAAACATTGGTGGAATGTGCTAGAAGCATGTTGAAAAGTAAGAATCTTTCGCATGGTTTTTGGGCTGAAGCATTGAATACTGCAGTTTATTTGAAAAATAGGAGTCCTACAAAGAGTCTTGAGTTTAAAACACCTTATGAAGCATTATATGGATTTAAGCTTGCAGTAAAAAATTCAAGAGTATTTGGGTCTAAAGCATTTTCCCATATTCCAAAGGAAGACAAAAGAAAACTAGATTCAAAAGCCATCAGATGTACCTTTATAGGGTATTGTTCACAATATAAAGCTTATAGATTATTTAATCCCTCTACTCACAAGATTTTTGCTAGTAGAGATGTCATATTCCATGAGCAGGATTATAAAGAATTTGATAAGCACAATAAGGAATGGGATATTCCGTTCTTGGTGGAAGAAAGCGAAGAAACAATAAACAATCAAGATGAGGAGCAGACAAAGGTAGAATATGAACAACAATAAATACATCAACAAAAACAATAGATACATCAACAACAGCGGGAAGGAAAAGAAAAAGATGATTAGACAAGCTTTGAAGCTACGCCACCACTCAAGAGATAAGGTAGGAAAGCTTAATTGCCTACAAGATATAGGGAAAATGATTTTATAACTAGTATGATGAATGTTGTTGAACATTCTAGTTACAAGGAAGAAAATGAATGTAGTGAATGGAAAACAACTATGGAACAGGAATATGAATCTATAATCAAGAACAACACTTGGGAACTAGTTGAACTTCCTAGAGGGAAACAAACCATAGGCTGCAAATGGTTGTATAAACCCAAGATTAATGCAGATGGAACAATAGATAAATTAAAAGCTAGATTGGTAGCAAAGGGGTATTCACAAAAAGAAAGCATTGACTATGAAGAAACCTTTTCCCCTATAGCTAAACTAAATACCATCAGAATGTTGATTTCTTTAGCTACTAAGAAACATTAGATGATTCACCAATTAGATGTAAAGTCTACATTTTTAAATGGAGAATTGAAAGAGGAGGTTTATTTAGAGCAACCCGAGGGATTTGTTCAGAAAGGGAAAGAACATTTAGTATGTAGATTAAAGAAAGCTCTTTATGGCCTAAAGAAAGCACCTAGGTCTTGGTATGAAAAGATTGATTCATTTTTTCTGCAATTTGGCTACAATAGAAGTAAAAATGACGCTAATTTGTATACCATGCAAGATGATCAAGGATGCTTAGTGTTGATTTCTTTGTATGGAGATAATTTGATTATTACAGGTAATGCTACTTATCTAATCAAAGAAATAAATCAACAAATGTCATAGGTGTTCGAAATGAAACACCTTGGTGAATTAAGATATTGTTTGGGTCTTGAGATCTGGAGAGATTCAGGACAAACATTTATGTCCCAAGGTAAGTATGTCAAAGGTCTATTAGAAAGATTCAGGATGGATCAGTGTAAGACTGCAGCAGTACCATTACAGCAGAACATTAAATTGCAGAATGAGGATGGCTCTAAAGAGGCAGATGTGACACTTTACAGATAGCTGGTTGGGAGCCTAATCTACCTAACCACTACTAGACCATATTTGGCTTATGCAGTCAGTGTGCTAAGTCAATACATGCCCAAGCCGCTTGAAAGTCATTGGAATGCAGCGAAATGTGTTTTCAGGTATCTACAAGATATTGTAGATTATGGTGTTATTCATACTAATTCCTCTGATGTTAGATTGATAGGATTTACAATTTCAGACTGGGCTGGAAATGTAGATGAGTGTAGATCCATAACAGGCTATGCATTCAACATTGGATCCGGGGTGATTACATGGAGCAACAAGAAACAAAACACAGTTTCCTTGTCTTCAACAGAAGCAGAGTATCAAGCCATGTGCACAACAACGTGTGAGGCAATTTGGTTGTGGAGACTCCTCCAGGATGTCCGGGGAGAACAGAAAGATGCAAAAATAATCAGATGCAACAGTCAGAGTTCAATCAAACTTGCTAATAATCCGGTGTTTCACAAAAACACTAAACACATTGATACACAATTCCACTTTGTGAGGGAGAAAGTACAATCAAAAGAAATCCATTTGGTATATTGTAATACATGTGATAATGTTTCAGACATTTTCACTAACCCTCTTGGCAAAATCAAGTTTGAAATGTTTAGGTAGATGTTAGGCATATATGTGAACCCCTTCTCCATTAAGGGGGAGTGTTAGAGATAATGGAGAATATCTTAGAATAGTGATTTGGTTCACAAGACCTCAGGATAGGAATTAGTTTCTATTTTTTAGGTTATGGTTCTAACTTCCCTAAATCTATGATTACTATATGTGTGATGTACATGGACAACATAGAGCATTATGCAAAGCCAGACTCTCCTGGTTCCTCTTTCGCAGATCTAACCAACAAGTTTTATTTTATTTAATACAGAACATTGCATTTTAACAAGTTTCACAAAATAAATATTTCATAGATAAATATTGTTAGACCCACTATTGTGACGAAGGATATGGGTTAAACTAGACATCTGGACTGATCTGGCTTGGTGTTCAAGTACTGGACAAGAACGAACAACGTCATGGCCCTCACTAAAACAGTGGGGTCCTGGTTGGGCCAAACTTAAAAGGTGGACCTTGTAGTCATTGACAATCGAGAAGAGATCCGCAGAGAATTCTGAGTATGGAAAACTATTATCAAGTAGAAAAAGGAATGGAAAATGTAATTAAACAATCACTTCAAGGAAACAAACTACCACAAGTCTCTTTCCAAAATTTTAATACTCTTATTGCTTCTAACATGATATATGATCAATATCTTATCATTTCACTTGCCCCATCTGCAATACATATATTTCCTATCATTAGCTTCCATGGTCACCGTCAACATCTTATTGCTTACAAAATTGTTGTAGGCATACCAAATACTACACGTAAATTCAATATGGATCCCTCAGTTATAACATATTTGCTTCACCAGCGGTAAGTTTATCCATTTATGATTCCACGTCAACTACAAGGCAATAAAATTCCATTTGGCTATAACCCTCGGATTACCATCTTTGTGATCAACATGATCCTCCTCCGCTCCGTTCAAACTAATGATGAAGAAAACTAAATTTGAATTTGCTTTTCCAACTCAGCGTGTGAAAACACATCATCATATAGTGTACGTAGCTTACATTTCTTTACATTTGAATGTGAGGGGTTTGAATAAATATCAAGTCTTCATGATCCTTCATTCAAAGTATATTTATTTAGATTTTATTCCATTTGCAACTCTCAGTTAACTTCAATTGAAAGTAATTCGAAAAATGCGAATCAAATATCTGTTATTGCGACGAGCAAAGATAACTTCGATCGCTTAGTTTCTCCTACTCGTTTGCACGTATCCACCGTGATGATTTTGTTTGCAGACCACATCACTGCACACTAACAACAATGTCAATGTCACTCCGCCATATTTTTGTTGTTTATTTCAAACCGTTTTGTAAGAACTTATATTTTCAACTCTTTCTTTCTTGGCGTGCGTATTGATATTTCTTTGCATGCATGTTGATATAGATACACCGATAAAGTTCATAATTCTCATTTTCACGTCTTTCTTGGTATGCACAGCAGCACATGTACATATATACGACAATAAAGTTAATACTTTTCATTTTTATTTTCTTTCCGTATAGTTGCTTTTACACGTGTAATTTAATTATTTTATGTTGTGATTTTGTAACAAAAAGGGTCATTTTAACTACTTTTTATATATAAATATATGCATTTAGTATTATATATATATTTTTAAATAGAAGTATATTATTATTTAAAATGTTTTTTTAACGGTATATATATAATATACAGATAAAGAATCATTATATTATATTAAATTAATTTGTCTGCACACTAGCATTTTTATATCTAGATTAAGATATTTGAGTGTTAAATTCCAAATTTTCAAAACAAGACATTCTTTTATACTTTGTTATCTATCAACTATGACTCTTACGGAACTTATTTTATAGAGTCTTTAAAAGGTTCCCAGATACACGATATATTTACAAAACATATATTAAAACATTTAAATAGAGCTAATCGGTGCCATTCATTCCCACTTCGAAGTTGTCTGCGTATTCATCCTGGATAATTATTGAGGAGGAGAATCTTCATCCATACTTTGTACCACAGTCCCCAAATTCTCCTGATGAGCCACTGTTTCTCCTAGAAGATCGTCCACGACTCCAAATATTTCGTTAATGATTCCAATAGTCATCGTTTCCCCAAATTTTCCTGACGAGCCACTGTTCCTTCTAGAGGATCATCCACAGACACAAATATTTCATTAAGGATTCCAACAGTCATCATTTCAATGAAAAATGCAGGGCTTTCCAATTTAACACTCAAACTATCTATTGTGGCCTACAACCGTTCTTCCTTTACCTGCAATAGCTCGAGCTTCTAATTCAACAGGGAAAAATGCACTCTTTCCTCAGTGACCACAATTTCGGCTTTCCTAGAAATGAGAGTAGTGAGAAAGGTCATGCTCGTAGTTAGTTGTGACAACAAGTGAGTCTTGTCAACTTTCTTCGAGTTAGTTGGGCGATTCATTCATTTGTAGGTTGCATCTGGTATACTTCAATACATTGGCGAATAAACCATCACGAAGAGCCTCCATTTTTAACCACCTATTCCATCCGTTCTCCATCCATTGGGTCCCTGAGTGCATTCAATGCCCAGCTCGTTTCTCTGCAAATGTCGGACGAGATAAACCATAGATGAATCATCCCTTCTACTGTAGAATTCGTGTGCATTTAATAACCACTGAACTAATGGATTGAAGACTCATCTGTAGGTCTTCTTATTGAGACTGTGATAATCTCCCACCATCTGTCCAGAAGCATGGCGTGTTTCACATTGGTGATCTAATTGTCATATCCACTAACGCCTTCAACCTTAGGTAAGAGTTGTTGTAATCTTGGCATAAGGATTCTTTGATTAATATTACCTTTAATTGGGCCGATGTGCTTGAAAACCAAAAACTCATTAAGTTTTAAATGTGATTTCATGGTATGAATTTTAATATTGGATTTACTTTGTCATGGATGAGTAAACCTTGTTCAAGCATGGCTCCTTAGATTAGCCAAGGAGTCTGCCACCTGATTATGTTGTCTCTTGATATGATATAATTCCACATTTTCATATTTTTAGATTTGCAAGATGATTTTATATATCAACGCAAAGAGTTTGTGTTCTCATTTCTCTTTAGTTTTTTGAATAGGTTGGATGACAATCATGGAATCACCAAAAACCACCAAATACCAAATTTCGTTGCTATTGTTGTCTCCAAAGCATGCCCTAATGCTAATAATTATGCTTGATTATTAGTTGACCTTCCTAAATCCCAAGAAAATCGAGTCTATGTCTCTTCATTAGGGAGAAAGATAACCCATCCCTCTCCTACCTCCATAGGATTTCCCTTCGAATCTCCATCAAAGAAGAAAGAGTGACATCCATTGATGAACATCCATTCCTGAAACTAATCCTTATCTAGCCTTATGATATATGATTTCTTAGAGGTGTTTTTTTCAAGCTGTTAGCATGATTGTGAGGAAACCCCAAATGAAGCCATTCTTTTTCTTTTGTTGAGATATTATCCATATCCATTGAATTGATGGAGAAGGAACATTACTGCAAAACATGGATGATATCTTCTTATGGTTCTATATCTAGTTGTAGGGGAAAATGTTTCTTCATAATCAATACCTTCGTTTTGTGAAAAGCATCTATCCACAAGTATTGCTTTATACTTATCAATGCTCCCATCCACAACACGCATTATCTTTTATATCCATTTCGAAGTGACAATAGATTTGTCACTTGGTTTAGGTACAATTCACGAGACATCATTATTCATAATCGAGTGGCATTCTTCTTGCATTTCATTCCTCCACTCTTGATGTTTAGTTGTGTCTTCATAGGAGGAGGGTTCAACCTTGATGAGCTTAGTCATATAGGCTGCATAACCAGAATACCTTTAAGGTATTTTACTTTCTCTAAAGGTTCCCTTTTTTGCTGCATGTCACTCTACCTATTGTAGTGTTTTCCTCAACCAAGAAGGTCTCTTATGAGTTTATGGAATTACAACTTGCTACATAGGTTCACTAGGTCCTTCAACATCTTCTTGAATTGATGTAGGATTTTGAACATTGTCATCCCTTGAGGTTTCTTCAAAAATGGGTACCTCTTCTTCATTAGAATGCACCAAGATCTCTTTTGATTTCTTGTAGGTGAAATTTTCATCAAAGATGACATATATGCTTACTTCAGTACGACGATCCTCTTTAATGTAGATTATGTATGCCTTTGATTAAGTACCATAACCAAAAAAGATTTCTTTTGTACTTTTAGGATCCAATTTCTTCCTTTTGTCCTTTGGATGTGCATGTAAATTGACATATAAGTATTCGAAGATGATCCACACAGCTTATTTCCTGTAAATTCTTCTTCTAGAGTCACATTGTTGAGAATATTATGAGGACTTCAATTATGCAAATAGACAGTTGTTACAGATGCTTCTCCCCATAAGAATTGAGGGATATTTTGATCATGTAAAATGGCTCTAAAACATTCCTCAATTGTTTTGTTTTTCCTTTCAACCACACCATTTTGTTAAGGATTATAGGGAACAACTAGTTCCTTCTTGATCCCTGCTTCTTTGAAAATTTATATAAGCTCTTTGGAGGTATATTCTCAACCATTATCAGACTTTAGGGTCTTGATATTTATTTCTGTCAGATTTTCTACTTCATTCTTGGATTCTTGAAACTTCTCAAATAGCTCATCTTTGTTCTTGAGAAGATATATCCATGTTTGCCTAGAGTATTTGTCAATAAAGGTCACATAGTATCGATGTCCTCCAAGAGATTTTACTACCATGGGTCCACACACATCAGAGTTTATAAGTTCTAACCTTGGATATTGTATCACTTCTTGCGAAGGGTGTCTTCACATTATTTCTTAGAGTGTATCCCTTACAGATTCCTTCATGTTCTTCCTTCAATTTGGGGATGTCAGTAACCATTTGATTTCAAGATTGAAAAACCTTGTAGCGAAGGTGTCCATACCTTCTATTCCATAATTCAAAGGGGATAACATCTAAGTGTATTAGATCTTGAGGGAGAGGTGTAATAATTCATACTAATTATCTTAGCGTGCTCAATATTAGATCCATTTCCCCAAACCAAAAATTTGCCATCAACAAAAGAAATCCTATCACCTTTATCTTCTAGGAAAGAAATACAAAGTAGATTTGTCTTCAAACTTGGAACATAGAGTAGATTTGTCTTCAAACTTGGAACATAGAGTGTGTTATTGCGATTAATGCTTCCACTGGTCTTTAGCTCCAATGAAGTATACCAAATTCCTTTCATTTGATAGCTCTTCTTGTCTCCAATTTTGATTGAATGAGAAGAGGTTCCTTTTGAGTCTTGACAAATTCTGGAGTTGATTGCATTCACCTTTCATATGTCTAGAATCTCCACTGTCAATAATGCATACATGATCATCGTTAAAAGTTTTTGAGAGAGTGGAGAACAAAAGTCCATTCATAACTTCTTTTGCTAGCTTGGAGATGTCCTTCAAGATGTATCCTTTGAGAGTTATAAGGAGGATCCCAATAGACTTGAAACCTTTCTTCATAAATTTTGCAATTGAGAAGGAGTAGATGACAACCTCTAGATATTAAAAAAGAGTGTCAATTGAGATGTGATATTCAATTTCCTTCATGAATGTTAGCTCTACTACTATGCTGGAAAATCAATGTTCTTGTAGATTATAGTTAAATTTCCTTAGCTGATAATTACTTGTGATTATTAGTTGGCCTTTTATTACTTTTATTTCATCTTCATCAAGAAATTACCAAAAGAATGAAGATTAGAAAAAGACAAAGTACACAAGATATAAGCTCCAAGCCAAGGAGAAACCTCTCTAATGGGAAAACCTATAAATAATACTTCTCTTCTTATAGCATCAAGTCAAGATGAGACTTCCAAGACCCAAAGACCAAAGTCAAATTTCTCCCAAGCACCAAGTCAACCCTTCAACAATATCTCTTTAAAACAAGTCATAGTATTCCAAATTCAGCCAAAGTCAAACTCTCTCAAATTAGCTTCAAAATCTCGGCCCTGTAGCTTTAGGTATGCAATTTTGGCCTACAAATTCAACCCCTACAATTCACACAGAAAACCTTGTTTTCTTCTCAAGACATTTGGGATTTGGTGGAGAATGGTTTTCAAGAACCAACATATGCAGTAACATACAATGCCTTGTCTCAAGCATAAATTTATTTGTTGAGGGACAACAGGAAGAATGATGCAAAAGCCCTCTTCTAAATTTTTCAAGCAGTTCATGAAACTATTTTCCCAAGGATTGCAACAGCAACGAAGTCCAAGAAAGCATGGGACACCCTCCAGAAAACATACCAAGGCATTGGAAAAGTCAAGACAACAATGCTGCAAATGTTGAGGAGATATTTTGAAACACTTTGTATGAAAGAGTTTGAGAATGTAGACTCGTTTTTTACACATGTAATTGGATTTGTTACTCAAATAAAGTCTCATGGTGAGACACTTGAGGAAAGGATAATAGTTGAGAAAGTTTTCAGAAATCTAACAACAATGTTTAATGCCATTTTTGTGGCCATAGAAGAGACAAAGGGTCTCTCAAAGTTCTCAGTTGATGAGCTTCATGCATCACTGATTTCTCATGAACATAGATTGAATAGAGAAACAAGCTCCTCATTCGAGCATGCCTTCAGGACACAAGTTTCATTTGGTCAAGGTAGAGGCAGAGGAAGATCATATGCTAGAGGAAGAGGAAGAAGCCCACATAGAGGTGGAAGAAGAAACCCTTCAAGCTCAAGTGGAAGGGGAAGCAATCAAAATCCAAAACAAGGCCCAAGCCAAAATCAAGTACAAGGTCAGAGGAATGATAAATCTTAAGTCCAATGTCATTACTGTAAGAAGTATGGTCATTATGCAAATAAATGTAGAAAAAAGAAATATGACATTAGTAACAAACCAAGTGTGAATTTCACAAAAGAAAATCAGAACCATGATAGCATGCTTTTAGCTTGTAATGTAGCACAAGAAAAACAAAGTGATATATGGTATCTAGATTCAGGGTGTAGCAATCACATGTTAGGGAACATAGAAATGTTTTCCAATCTAGATGAAAGTGTGAAATATAAAGTGACATTAGGGACTGATAGAGAAGTCTCTGCCATGGGAAAAGGAAGAGTTAATATCCTAACAAAGAAGGGGGAGAAGAAGTACATCTCAGATGTTTACTTTGTGATGCAGAAGCATGTGACTTAGAGGGAAAAATCTTCAAACATATTCCAAAAATACAAAAAAATCTATAGGAAAGGGAGTGGGGTCTTTGCGAGAAATACTACCGATAACAAGTGTTGGGGTGATCGGAGAAGAATCCATGAGGCTGTCAGTTAACTGTAAATGACTGGTACACCAATTGAGATAGAAGGGGAAATTTGGCCTGATATTGAAGAAATTGTAGCTAGATTTGAGAGGCTATCCATATTGCCTGCACCTTGGCCACCACTTTGTCGCCATTTTGAAGCATGACCTCATAAGCATTGGACAAGTCATGCAAACGGGCTACAATGTCTTTTTCAAGAATGATGAGTGCACAATTGGGGATAAGCCTCCAAGTAGACAACTAATTGCAAAGGTTTAGATGACAAACAATAGAATGTTTCCCCTAAAGATAATATCATATTTGAAGGAAGAAGGTGCATAAGCACAACTATCAATGAACTCACAAGAGGATGAAAGAAAAGTTGTAGCTCTTACACAAGTAAATTTTCAATCAGAGGTCAAAGATGAAAATTGGGTATGTCATTTGAGATTTTGTCATCTCAACTTTGGAGGTTCGAATTTGCTACATAGAAAAGACATGGTGAAGGGGCTTCCGCTTATAGAAAAATTGGATAGCCTATGTGAAGGATATATCTTGGGAAAACAACATAGAGGGACATTTCCAGTAGGAAAGTCAGTAAGGAAAAATGACAGGGGCTCCACTGGGGGAGCATTACCATACCACGTGGGTTTATATTGGGGGATATTTATTCAGGAAAAAATGGCATAATATATTGGGGGATATATAGGGGGTAAAGGGTTTTTATATTGGAAGGTATAAAAAATGGAGTTCAATGTTAATGAAAAAATGTAAAGGGGTATAAAAAATGTTAATGAAAAAATGGATACCTACAATATCTAGTGGAAGTAGGGGTTTCTTAAATTGGGAAGGTGTATTGGGTTTGTATTGGTAGGGGTTAAATAATGTGATTTTTAGGGGTATTTTCCAATATGTAGTTAAATTAAGGGTATTGTTTAATATGCCATGAATGCACATGATAGGACAAAGGTTCATTGAGGGAAGCCCCCATGGGAAAAAGGAACCTTTGGAGATCTTCCACTTAGATTTATGTGGATCAATGCAAACACCATCAATTGGTGGCAACCATTATTTATTGACCTTCATAGATGACTACACAAGGAAGACATGGGTCGATCTCTTAAAACAAAAAAGTGAAGTGTTTGAGCGCTTTCGCCAATACAAAGATATTGTTGAGAAGCAAAGTGGACACTACATCAAATTCTTGAGGATTGATAGAGATGGCGAATATATCTCAAATGATTTCCTTTGATTTCGCAAGGAGCATGGAATTCACAAGCAATTTACAACAAGGTATACACCTCAGCAAAATGGTGTTGCGGAAAGGAAGAATAGGACCATTATGGAAATGACAGGAAGTATGTTGAAGGCAAAGCATTTTCCAAATGATTATTGTGCTAAATTTGTTTCTTGTACAACGTATATCATTAATAGGTGTCCAACCAAAAGTGTTAGGAATGTGGTTCCTGAAGAGGCATGGAGTGGAAGAAAGCATAGTGTCACTCACATCAGAGTCTTTGGAGGTTTGGCATATGCACATGTCCCGAATGAGTTGAGGAAGAAGTTGGATAACAAGGGGGAGAAATTCATATTTGTTGGATATCGCAATGAATCCAAGGCATACAAGCTTTACAATCCATCAACCAAGAAGGTCGTGATCAGCAGTGATGCACAGTTCATAGAAGAGGAAGAATGGGATGGAAGTTTAGAGAAGACAGTCAATGTGAAAGCATGTATACCATATGAGGACAAAGAGGAATTGACAACAACAAGAAATTCCTCAACCATGAATCTCTCTACTCCTATTCAAGAGCAACAAAGCAGGCATCAAGTTACACCATCAACAAATGATAGGAAAGCATCACACACTCAAGCAAGTGCTTCTCCAAGCATGCTGCAAAGCTCAAAACCAAGTGACATGTCAAGCCCATATTCCGCAAGCACAAGAAGACTAAAATTCAGAAATTTAAATGAGATTTATGAGCAAGATGAAGTTGATAGTAGCGTTGGTCTGAATCCCTTATCTACATTGTTTTGTCATGTTGACCCAATCCATTTTGAAGTTGTAGTCAAAGAAGAAAAATGTGTTGCGGAAATGGAGGAAGGAATAGAAGCAATAGAAAAGAATGGCACATGGGAGTTAGTGAACCTTCCACTAGGAAAGAAGTCATTAGAGTGAAGTGGACCTATAAGACCAAGAGCAATGTTGAGGGGAAGATTGAAAGGCATAAAGCAAGGCTAGTTTTCAAAGGATACAAGCAGCAGCATGGAAGAGATTATGCGGAGATGTTTGCACCTGTCGTGAGGATGGAGACAATGCGTATAGTTGTGGCGATGCGCAACATAAATGGAAAGTGTATCAAATGGACGTAAAATCAGTGTTCTTAAATGAAGTGCTGAAAGAGCAAGTGTATGTTGTGGAACCACCTGGTTATGAAGTAGAAGGCCAAGACGACAAAGTGTATTGGTTGAGGAAAGCTCTTTATGGGTTGAAGCAAGAACCGCGTGCATGGTATAGCAGAATATAAGCTTACTTATTGGACAATGGTTTCGACAAATGTGACGGTGAGCCTACTCTCTACATCAAAGAGAGTGATGGTAAGATTCTTATTGTTGTTTTCTATGTAGATGATTTGATTCTTACAAGAAGTGATGATTTCCTCATCGTTGATTTCAAAGAAGTCATGAAGAGTGAATTTGAAATGACTGACTTGGGGTTGTTAAGATATTTTTTGGGCATAAAAGTGAAGCAAATAGAAAATGGCATTTTTATTTCTCAAGAAAAGTATGCAGTAGACATTTCAGAGAGGTTTAATATGTAGAACAACAATCCTGCACCAACTCCAACTATCATAGGGTTGAAGTTGAGCAAAGAAGATTGCAGCAGCAATGTCAATCCAACATTTTACAAAAGCATGATAGGCAGCTTGATGTATTTCACACCACTAGGCCAGATATAATGTATGTAGTGAGTTTGGTGTTGAGCTTCATGGAGACACCCAAGGAGACACATTGGCAAGCAGCGAAAAGGATTCTAAGGTATGTTAATGGGACAAAGGAGTATGGTATTTTGTACTCCGCAACAAATGATTTTAGGCTAGTTGGTTAAACTGACAGTGATTGGGCAGGAAGTGTCGATGACAGAAAGAAAACATCAGGATATGTTTTTATTTGCGTTTTGGAGCCATTGCAGGGGCCTCCAAGAAGCAACCAATAATGTCACTGTCAACAACAAAAGTTGAATATGTCGTCGCAACAGCAACAACGTGTCAAGCAGTTTGGATGGGAAGGATGTTGAGGGATCTTCACCATGACCAAAAGGGAACAAAAACTATTTTCTACGACAACACTTCTGCAATTGCATCGTCAAAGAATTCCATATTTCACAAGAGGACCAAGCATATTGATGCTAAATAGCATTTTATTAAAGAGTTTATTAACAATGGTGAAATTGTGTTACAGCAGTGCAGGTCACGGGAACAATTTGCTCATATTTCAGAAACCCGTTGGCACGTGAATTTTTTTTATTATCTCAAAGACTGTTTGGGAATCATCAATGGCATCAGTTGTGATTAAGGGAGAGTGTTGGAAATATTAATCCCAACCACCGCCTTAAACACATTGACAATCACCATGCTTGCCCAGTGAACTAATGCAGGGTTGCGATTTTGTTTACAGGTTGAGGGACTAAAGTATGAGCAGAAGTACAACGTTGACCATTTTGCAACACAACAAAGAGTTTAAGGCACTTAATGAATTTTGGTAATTGCGTTTGGGCAAGAATTCACCCCACGACTATTACCCATACTCCATAAAACCTGCAAGTTCAAAAAACTATTTATTATGTAAAATTGCCCATCCTATATCTTAATGATTTGCTCTATCATGTATTAATGTCAAAGTTGTATGTTGAGATAAATATGAATGTAAAAGTCATTTGTATGATTGTGAGAGTAGAGAGGAGTTGAGTGTGTAAGTCTATGAGGTAGTGAGGATAACATCGTGGAGGAAATATTGGTGGGCGAGTGAAAACAAGTTTTACAGACAGTTACTCCGCAACCCCAGTGAATAGTAAATCACAGTTAGTTTTTTGTGTCTTACTTGGAGCAACAACCTCCCAATTTGTCATGCAAATTTATATACATATACTTTATATTATAATATAAAGTTTGGTTTGTTTCGATGTGGCATTTAACCTTCGTGAGTATATTTACTGCAACCATTTAGTTTTTACTCTGATTTGATGTCCGTTTAATTTCTATTGCAGTTAAGCCTCTATGTAGTTGCAATATTCTTGCCGCAACTGCAGTTTTGACTTGCTGCAACCAATTTTTGAGCCAAATTCCTCTCCTCTGCCCCTATGAAATTTTTCTAACACTCCATATATACGCTGCCTCTGTGATGGAAATATGAACGGTCATGTTGCTTGGGGCATCGACCCACCAAGCAGGCCTGCCCTCTGAGCAAGACACACCCCTATGTGATGTGTTGACCCAATGTCAAGTTCGTCCTCTGCATCATATATGTCAGCCTGTTGCGCCTCTCTCAACATGCAGTCGCATTTTGGTTCATCACACTTTGGTTTTATGCATGCCAGGTGTGCATCTCGTCGCACATCGCCAATCCCTTCACCAAGTCACCCGATCGCCCCAAGTTGCGCCGTCCCATCGCACAATTGCCCATGGCACATGGGTCCCCTGGTTGCGCTTGGTTCACGTTTTCGATTATGTGCCCCATGTTGAGTGCTCGACTCACTCGAGGGTGATGATGTTAACTCGACGTCCTGATAAGCTGAGTAAAGAATAGTTTTTTCCATACTTCAATGCATTAACAATTTTTTCACACATAATAACACCGATGCAATAGATACAACACTAAAACAATGATGCATTGCTCGATTCATTGACTTTAAACCTTTTAAGGCATATGTGATCCAAACTTCACTATTGTCAGTAGAAATATCCCCAAAATTCGAGCAGTGCACCATTCATTCAATTTGCAGATCTAATGCCTCATTCAACAAGTTCAGCACAAATAGTAGATTAACACAGCAAAATAAATATACTTCATCTTTCATTAACGGCGGCTCCAATAAGGCGATTCCTCCCAATAGAAGCAACTCTAAAAATGAAGGCTATGACCACAATAATACCAATTCTAGCGTGTGGTTGATTCCCATATTCATTTTACATTGTCATGTTCATAACAATCCTTGATCTACAATTAATAAACTTGATATATGAAATGTAACTCCCCCTAATGCAAGTTAGATATATGAAATGATAAACAAAACAACATAGTAACGAAATTAATATTAAAAATTATTATTAATAACAGTCTACTCTCTTATTTACACTAACCTTATATTAACAAATAATTAACAATATAAAAATTCTATGATCACACGCACCTGACCTGAGTGAGTCATGGTGTACCTATATCACTAATGATACCATTCTATATTGGATAATCTATTACATCAAGTAATATTACACATTTATACATTTCACATTTTATTAAGATGAATATATTATTTTAATTTATGGAAATAATGTTTAACAAGATTCTACGGTTAATTAATTAGAAAAAAGTTCTATATTTAATTAAATTTAATAAGATTTTAAAAGGTAAAATAAACTATTTATATTAAACTAACTTATAACGGGTAAATTAAACCATTTACAGAAAACTAGCTTTATCTCAATATAATAATTACAATATACTTTGTGTAATCAAATATCACATATTAATCTAAAGAAAAATGTTGTGGGACAAAATGAATTTTTAACCATGGTAAACTTAACAGCAAGAAAAAAACGAAAATCGAAAAAGAGATTCTGGGTGTAACCGGAATTTACACTCCATCATTGGATAAGTATACAGTGAAATCAATCCCAATATTTTCATTATTTCAATACCTAGGTGTTTGTTGAATAATTTCCACGAGAATTTACACTCCATCATTGGATAAGTATACAGTGAAATCAATCCCAATATTTTCATTATTTCAATACCTAGGTGTTTGTTGAATAATTTCCACCGAGTTGTTTTGACAGGATTTTTTTTATGAGTTTTTCTGGTCTAATTTCTCTAAAATCCGGCAAGAATTTATTGAAATCACAAGTTTTATGGGTAACCCTTGAACAATATACATGTTAGGGGTTTTTTTAGGGTGTTGAATCCATATATTCATCCAAAAAAATCTTTTTAACTAACCCAAATCAAGATTTCACCTCAATTTTTTCCACTAGATTCCAACACTGGAAAGTCCAAAACATCGTAAGAAAGACAACTCCAATTTTCACCTTGTTAAAAATAGAAGAATCAAATTTATTGAATTAAATATGAGCAGCTCACAGGTGTGGAACAACACATGGACACTGTCTCTGTAGAGCTCACTCTACCATTACAATCATTACATGAGAAATATATAATTTACACACAATTAGGGAAGTTGAAACAACACCCTAGAAATCAGGAACAAGATCCTAATATAAGGTTTGGTTGAACCATCATTCCATTAATACATTTCATCATTAATCTCAACACTCCCCCTTAATGGACAAATGGATTCACAGATATGCCTAACACTTCCCTAAACAATTCAAACATAATTCTACCAAGAGGTTTGGTAGATATATCAACAACATTATCACAACTATTACAATACTCAATATGGATTTCTTTTGACTGAACTTTCTCCCTGACAAAATGAAATTGTGTATCACTATGCTTTGTGTTCTTATGAAAACATTGGATTATTTGCAAGTTTGATGGATCTCTGGTTGTCACATTTGATCATTGTTGCAACCTTCTGTTCTTCTCCAACATCAAGGGGAAGTCTCCTCAACTAAACTGCTTCACATGTTGCTGTACACATAGCTTGATATTTATCTTCTGCAGAAGACAAGAATAATGTGTTTTGCTTTTTGTTGCTCCATGTAATGACCTTGGATCCAATGCTAAATGCATAGCCTGTTATGGATCGTATTTCATCTACATTTCCAGCCCAATCGAAGTCTAAAAAACCTGTCAATTTAACATCACATGAATTAGTATAAACAATACCAAAATCTAAGGTTTCTTGGAGATACCTTAAAACACCTTTTGTTGCAACCCAATGGCTCTCAAGGGGCTTTGACATAAATTAGCTCAATGCACTGATTGCATAAGCCAAATCTGGCCTAGTTGTAAGCAAGTAGTTTAGACTCCCAACCAGCTGTCTATACAAAGTCGCATCTCCCTCCTTAGATCCATCATCATTTTGAATTTTTATATTCTGTTGTAAAGGTACTCCTGTACCTTTGCACTGATCCATTATAAACATTTCTAGTAAGCTCCTGACATACTTACTCTATGACAGAAAAGTTTGTCCAAAATCCCTCGAGACTTCCAAACCCAAACAATAATGTAGCTCTCAAAGGTCTTTCATCTCAAATACTTGTGACATCTGCTCCTTGATTTCTTTAATGAGATTATCAACATTCCCTGTAATGATTAGATCATCTACATATAAAGAAATCAAAACAATCCTTCTCTGTGTATAAAACACGGTATAAAGATTAGGGTCATTTTTGCTTCTTTATAACCATGCTGCAGGTAAAATGAATCAATTTTTTCATACCATGACCTGGGTTCCTGTTTTAGTCCGTACAGTGCTTTCTTCAACTTGCAAACTAAATTTTCTTCACCCTGTTTGGCAAACCCCTCAGGTTGCACTAAGTAGACTTCTTCTTTTAAGTCCCCATTTAAAAAAGCAAGTTTAACATCTAGCTGGTGAATCATCCAATGGTGTTTGGTAGCTAAAGCAATTATCATTTTGATTGTGTTTAGTTTAGCTACAGGGGCAAATGTTTCATCATAATCTATGCCTTCTTGTTGCGAATACCCCTTTGCAACCAGCCTAGCTTTATATTTATCTATGTGCCCATCTGCCTTAAATTTAGGCTTATACAACCATTTCCATCCTATGTGTTGTTTTTCTTCAGGTAGTTTAACTAAATCCCAAGTTTTGTTTTTTAGGATTGACTCATATTCCTCTTCCATAACAACCCTCCATTCACTATATTGATAGGATTCTTTATAACTAGAGGGTTCAACAACATTTATCATGCTAGTTATAAAAGCATTTTCCTTATATCTTGTTGGCAACTGAACCTTCCTACTTGATCTCCTGAGTGGTGGGGTAGCTTCAAACCTTGTCTGATCATCCTTTCATGGACTTGGCTTGACAACTACATCATCTTCTTTCCCTTCCTGTTGTTGTTGTTGCTGTTGTTCATTGCTGTCACTTGATTCATCACTTCCTTCTTCCACCAAAAAGGGCACGTGCCATTCTTCATTAGCAATCTCATGGCTTCCATCATTAACTTGCTCATGAAACACTACATCTCTGCTTGCAAAAACTTTATGAGTAGAGGGATTAAATAGTTTGTAAGCCTTAAATTTTGTACAATACCCAACAAAAATACATTTGATGGCCTTTGAATCAAGTTTATTTCTATCTTCCATTGGGACATGAGTAAAGGCTTTAGAGCCAAAAACTCTCAAATGCTTAATTGCAGGCTTATAGCCAAATATATATTCAAAAGGAGTTTTGAAATGTAAACTTCTTATTGGACTCCTATTCTTTAGATATACTGCAATATTAATTGCTTCAGCCCAAAACCCATTAGAAGAATTCTTACCTTTTAACATACAGCGAGCACACTCCACAAGGGTTATGTTATTCCTCTCTGCAACCCCGTTCTGTTGAGGAGTCTGGGGTATTGTAAACTATTATTGTATCCCATAATATTTATAATATTTTAGGACATAATCTTTCTTGTATTATCCCCCTGTGATCTGAGTGAAGAATCCTGATGCATTTACATGTCTGCTTTTCAACCATACTATTGAACTCCTTGAAGTATTCAAAAGTGTGGCTCTTCTTCCTGAGGAAATACACCCAAGTAAATCTAGTACAGTTGTCAACAAATAGTAAAAGATAGTATGCACCACCTAATGACCTTGTCTACATATGCCTACATAAATCTGTGTACCAGCTCGAGTATATCTCTCCTCCTTCTCTCAACAGTCATAGGAAATTCATCTCTATGCATATTTCCAAGTGCACATGCATCACAATCAATATGGACAGGCTTTAAAATAGGAAGACTTTCGACCATACCTCTTTTCTATAATAACAGCAGATCATTGAAGTTAATATGGCCGAACCGCTGATGCCATGATTCCACTGTAGTCATGGCAGATGATGTCAACGTCTGATGTGGTGCGCTTTTGACATTTATCTTGTACAATCCTCCCACATGAATTCCTTATGCAATAGGCTTCATATGGTCCAATAGGTCTTTAATAACACAATTTGATTTATAAAATTCTACCTTGAGATTCTAATCAGTTATCATAGAGACAAAGATCAGATTCCTTTTTATCCCAAGTACATACATTACATTATAAATATGTGTAATATTTCCATCAGGAAAAACAATAAGAATATTACAATACCCTTTGATTTGGTACCCTCTATCATTGCCAAGATAGATGTTTGCTCCACTGCTAGTCTCTTTGAAGTCTTCAAACCACTGTCTGTTTCCTGTGATGTGGATGGATGCACCTGAGTCCACGAACTAGGTATCTTCTTCATCATCCTTAGCCGAAAACGCAAAGTCAGATATGAACAGTCTAAGGTTATGACTTTGTTCTTCATCAGCAAAATGACCTGCATGTTGTTTATGTCTCTTCCAGCCTTCATCAAACTTCTTCTTCATGCAATATCTGGCTATATGGCTGGTTCTACCATAATAAAAACATTTGGTCACAGAGTCATTTCTATTGAAAGATGTACCTTGAGGTGGGGGAATCTTTCTTTGTGGGGTTGTACTGCTCCTCTGTGCTGCATTTGGCTTTCCTCTGAAGGGCTTCTTCTTCGTCATTAAGGCCGGGTCTGAACTTTGAGGTTTATGAGTCAACCACCTTTCCTCCTCTTGCATGAGGATCCCTATCAATTCTTCAAATAGAAGGGCTTTTTCACTTTCATTCAAGCCAGTGATGAACTTATTATACTCGTCAGTTATACCATTCATGGTAATCATGACCAAATATGTATCTGACACAGCTTCACCAATGTCACCTAGCTTGTTCTTGAGCTCCTTGATCTACAAGATAAATGCTACAATTGTCTCATTCTCCTCCATCTTGCTCTTCAAGAACAATAATCGATTGGTATTCTTGACCTCATAGTGATCCTTGAGCGTCTTCCAAATTTATATTGCAGTCTTGTAATCACAGATATGGGGAATAATGCAATCTTTGACTGAGAATTTCAGGAGCATTCTCGCCTTAGTCTCTTGCTTATCCCAGTCTTGGATTGTTGCTATTGTTTCTCCTGCAAGCATGTTTAGCTTCACCTCATCATTATTCACAATTGCCCATGCATTGTGTCCTCAAGCAAGGTCTGCAACTTTCCAACCAAAATAATTGGATCCATCTAGCTTGTTAGTCTCATTGAGGTATGCTTATGCTACCTGATTATTCATCTTGAATAATAGAAAACTTCAACCCCAACAACTTAAAAAACAACCCTAGATCTTAAAAACTACTTAAAATGCTAGATCCAATGAAAACTTCAATAAAAATTGAACCCAAATCCCTTTTTTAAGAGATTACTCCAAATTCCTTCTTTAAAAAAAGGTTCGCCCCCTTTATCAAATAATGAGCCCCTTTTTCTTAATTTAAAATACTTTAATTAAAATCTTAATTAAAAATAATCCAATATTCCATCAATCACCTCAATACTATAGCCCAATCATGTAAATGAAACAAACCCTTTGACATAAATTAGCATGATCCCCATCACAATATAAGCTCTCACAGCGCCCGTCAAAGATGATTTTCTATTATGTGTGATATCACACTCCATGGATAGAATTTAAATGTGTATCCATGGTTTTGTCCACGCTTGAAGCGTTGTTTTCGGCGCAAGGCGAATAAGATGGCTAGTTGATACATAAATCAAGATCAAGGTCTCGATGCTCGATCGACGAGCTTGGCGATGAGTCCCGCTGGAAGAAAGTTTTTATCTCTTCCGTTGTTGGGCTCCTCAACGTCAGAATTGAGCACGCTTCAGTGGGTGGAGAGCTTGTCAAAAAACAATCCGCCCCTGCGTCCTCTTCTCACACGGCAACTGTGAAGGATCAATCAAGAAGATCGATCAACCGTTGTTGACGTCGACTCACATGCCGACTCAACAGATTTGCAGAGGGTTCAATCGCAGCAAAAAATATTGTTGTTGTATTGACTACTCAACATTTGTTCGCAACAAAAATACTTAGTCAATCTGCGGCCTCCTGGTGCTTCCTCGACGATAGTGCCACCCTCCTCCATGACAGTCCTGACGCTCTCCGGCCTCCTGCGGCCTCCTGAAAATTTACGATAGCAGCGGAGCTGAACTTGAAGATGAAACCTATGTCTTCTTATCACACAACACAGATCCTCCACAGACCAAGAAACACCATAAAATGGCGACCTCCTCACATGATAGACTCGGCGCTTAGTGACTACAGACTCAGTCCCCTAGCGAGAAAATAAAAAAAGTATAAGTCAAGATTGTATCGATGTGACTAAGGCGTTGGATCCCACATTGATTGGCACTCAATTTATTTTAAAAAACTCACTTCCCAGATCTGCCTCCCAGGCATAAAGATCTTCCTCCCATCCTTCACTATAACTAATCCGCTTAGGGTTATATGCAGTCCTCAGCCCTGTAGCTCTTATACCATGTTGAAAACAAAAGAATCAAATTTATTAAATTAAACCTAAGCAGCTCACATGTGTCGAACACCACCTGGATACTGCCTCTGCAGAGCTCGCTCTGCCATTACAATCACTACATGAGAAATATATAATTTACACACAATTAGGGAAGTTGAAACAACACCCTAGAAATCAGGAACAAAATCATAATCTAAGGTTCGGTTGAACCGTCACTCCATTAATACATTTCATCATTAATCTGCGAGCGAGGTGGGTTGCCTCTTTTTACGTGTTATGTGAATACACAGAGGTTGGAAAGGCGGTGGAGACAAAGCATGAATTCACACAAAACACGAGTTGTTGCTTTTCTATTGATCACACAAAACATGATGATTACAATGAGCCTGGTGAAGGGTATTTGAACCTTTTCCAACTAGCTAATTGCCTAAAATATCTTGACATGCGACCACATGCAATCACACACTCAAAGTCATCTATTACTTGACTTGACTCAACACTCAACCACTGAACACTCAATCACTCAGTTAATTGACTCTCTATGTTTAGCCAACTCCTCATGTAGGAGTAATTATCTTATTTTAACACTCCCCCTTAATTACGACTACTAATCTAAAACATGACTCATGAAAACTCAAGCATGCCTGCTAGTCTATATCTCAGCTAGTCTTACAACACCCAAGTTTCTTCTATGAAACTCAAACACATTTGGTGCTAATGACTTAGTAAATATATCAACCAATTGATCACTAGATTTACAAGGCTTCAAGTGAACTTCTCCATTGCTCACAATTTCTCTAATAAAGTGATATCTCGTATCAATATGCTTGCTCTTCTGATGAAACACACTATTCTTGGATAATGCAATCGCTGAGGTGTTGTCACAATATATTGTTGTTGATCCTTGTTGTTTCTACTTGAGTCCATCAAATACTCTTCTTAACCACACTGCTTGACATGCTGCTGATGTTGCTGCTACATATTCTGCTTCTACTGACAAAAGTGTGACAATGCGTTGCTTCCTAGATGCCCATGAAATCACACCTAAACCAAGGTGGAACACAAAACTAGAAGTGTTCTTCCTATCATCCAAACTGCTTGCAAAATCACTATCTATGTATCCAATCAAATCCTTCTATTCTATGCTTACATACATAATGCCACAATCTATAGATCCTGCTATGTATCTCATAATTATTTTCCCTACACTCCAATGTGTGCCTTTTGGAGTCTCCAAAAATATGGAAATCAAACTCACTCCTTGCATGATATCCAGTCTTGTAGTTGTGAGATACATGAGGCTACCCACCAATCTTTTGAATAAAGTTGGATTGACATCTGATCCTTCATCATCCTTGCTTAACTTTGTACCTATTGCAACTAGTGTAGGGACATGTTTGCAATTTTTCATCCTAAATATTTTCAATAAATCTTTGGACTATTTATTTTGAAAAATAAAAATTCATTTTTCAGATTGCTCAACTTCTATGACAAGAAAATATTTCATGAGACCAAGATCTGTCAACTCAAATTCTTTCATCTTCGCTGATTTAAATTCATCTATGTCAAAATCACCTGTAAAAATCATGTCATCAACATATAAGCAAACAATCAAAATCTGTCGATGCTCATTTACCTTTGGGTATAAGGTAGGCTCAATGTTTCTTCTTCAAAATCCATTCTTAATCATGTAGCTATAGATTCTGCTATACCAAGCTCTAGGAACTTGCTTTAGTCCATAGAGCGCTTTCTTCAACTTGTAAACTTTCTCTTCATTACTCTCAACTCCATATGCTGGAGGTTACTACACATAAATTTCTTCTTCTAGAAGTCCATTCAAGAAGGTTGATTTCACATCCATCTTATATACTTTCCGCTTGTTCTGAGCTGGTATGGCTAGAACTACTCTTTCAATATCCATTCTAGTTATTGGAGCAAACGCTTCTCCAAAGTCTATTCCCAGTTGCTGTGAGAATCCTTTTTGTACAAGTCTTGTTTTAAATTTGTCAATTTCACCTTTTTCATTCAACTTTGTCTTGCACACCCACTTCACACCAATGAGAATTTTGTCCTTTGGTAAATCAACCATATCCCATGTATCATTATTTTGAATAGCTTAAATTTCTTCATCCATGGCTTTCACCCAATTTTCATCTTTGATTGCTTCTTCAAACGAAGAAGGTTGGAATGACAACAATGCAAAATTTGAACTAACATCCAAATCATTATAAATATCTTTCAAACTTCTCATATTTCGCTTACCATTGCTTGATTCATCACCTGATCGATTGCTGGGAGAATCTTGATATGTTGATCTTCTTGAGGATCCATGATGCTCTGAAAACCTTGGATTCCTTGTTGATGCCTTTACTTGTGATTCTTGCTGCTCTTTTTCTGCTACATCATCTTCTTCCATCGGTGGCACTTGTGCATCAATTGTTTTGTCTACATTTCCATTGCATGACTCTTGTTCCTTAAACAAAACATCTCTACTAATTATGGTCTTCTTTGTGACAGGGCTATACAATTTGTAAGCTTTTGATTGCTCACTATAACTAGTGAATATGCATTTTTCACTTTTATCATCCAATTTTCCTCTTCGTTCCTTAGGTACATGTGCATAAGCTACACATCCAAATACTTTGAGATGAGATATGATGCAATGCATACCTAACCATGCTTATTGTGGTACTCTGTTAATTACACTTTTTGTAGGAGATCTATTGATCACATAAATAGCACATGCAACTGCTTCTTCCCAATACTCATTAGACAAGTTTCTACCTTTCAACATGCTTATTACCATGTTCATAATTGTCCTGTTCTTTCTCTCTACTACACCATTCTGCTGCAGTGTGTACTTGGTTGTAAACTGTCTTTTGATCCCATGTTGTTTGCAATAATCATGGAATGCCTTTGAGGCATATTCTCCACCACAATCTGACTTTAATACCTTGATTTGTCAATCACTTTGGTTCTCTACTAAGGCTTTGAATTCTTTGAACTTTACAAAAGTTTCAGACTTCTGCTTCAAGAAGTAAGCCCAACTCTTTCTGTTGTAGTCATCAATGAAAGTGAGGAAGTAACAACTTCCACCAATCGACTATGTCCTCATAGGTCCACACAAGTCTGTATGCACTAGCTCAAGAGGTTGCTTTGTTCTGTATGCAACTCCCTTTGGAAAAATTTCACGGTGTTTCTTTTCCAAGATGCAACACTCACAAGTACTAGCAGGTTCTTTAATGGGAGGTAATCCTCTGACCATCTATTTTTGATGCAACAATCTTAAACCATAAAAGTGCAAGTGTCCAAATTGAAAGTGCCATAACCAATAATCATCAGAACATGTAACTATAAAAGAACTCACCTAACCACTGTAATTCAAAATTAGAGGAAATAGTCTATTCCTCATCATCTATACCTTTTCTATCAACTTCTTTCTTGGGGGCTTGTCATATATAACACATTCTTGACCTTGAAAGATAACTCTGTATCCTTTCTGTGTCAATTGACCAACACTTAACAAATTATGTTTGAGACTAGGAACATAATATACCTCTGAGATTTTCTTTGGCTCCCCTTGCTTGGTGACAATGTTGACCACTCCTTTGCCATCTACTTCCATAGTCTTGTTAGTCCCAAACTTTACCTATGTTTTCACAGATTGAGCAAAATTTTCAACCAAATCCTTGTTTCCTGTCATGTGGTTACTGCAACCACTGTCTAACAACCACACACTAGCAGAAGGTTCGTGCATGGTATGGCAAGCTAGGAACATGGATTTAGTACTCTCTGTAGTGACATTAGCTCTCTGGTTCCCTTGATCAACTATATTCTTCCTGCAATCACAAGCATAGTGACCAAAATTATTGCAATAATAGCATCTCACCTTTGATTTGTCAACTCTTTGATTATTGTTGAAGATTTTGTATTTGCTTCCATTTGCATGTTCATGCTCTTCTCGGCCATCTTTTTTACCACCATATCTTCCACTTCGTCCTTTGACTCTCGATCTACTTCTGCCTCGACGTCTATCTCTTGAAATAGAAACTTGACTTTTGAAAGTCGTCTCTAAAGTGGAACCGTTATTTCTGTCTATCCTTTCCTCATGCGATATAAGTGATCCCATCATCTCATCAACTATCAATGATGCCAAACCCTTGGCTTCTTCTATGGCTACTACCACAACATCAAATTTAGTAGACAAAGATCAGAGGACCTTCTCAACCACTCTTTGATATTTTATATCTTCACCGTAAATATTTAACTGATTTACGACAGTTATGACCCAATTCATGAAAGAATTGATGTCCTCTGTCTCTTTCATCTGCAGAGTTTCAAAATCTCTCCTAGTATTCTGAAACTTAACAATATTTACTATGCCATACCTGTATAGTTTGTCTCCAAAGTATCCCATGCTACTTTTTCTGAAGACATGATCATAATCTTCTAGAACATTTCTCAGTCCACTCCCTGTTGGATAAACTGCAATGCTTGTGCATTCTTCTCCTTGTCTTTCTTTCATTGTTCCCTCTCTGTATTACTGTGAGCTTGTTCTTCTGCTTTATTCTTAGGTTCTGAAAATTGAAATTGAACATAATCCCTAACATCATGTGCCTCCAACGTGGTTGCCATTTTAATGGCCCATACATCATAATCTTTCACTGTAAACGGTGGGAACTGGGGCTAGAAATTTGAGAAAGCCATCTTTGTCTAAAAAACATTCTCTTCAAAAAACCCAAACAATTATCCTTTTATAAGCTTCGCAAAGCTTTTCAATAAAACCCTATTTTATTTATTTTTATACAAAAAAATTCATTTTATATAAAAACAAAAAACAATTTTATAAAACTTTAATTAAAAAGGTCACATTCACACTTTTTCAAAAAAGGTCTCATAAAAAACTCCATATTTTGAAAAACTCAACAATGTTATATTACCGCGTTACTTGCTCGCGTGAATTGCTGTGCATTTTTTTTTCGAAATTTTTGTTCTTCACTTTGAGTTGGGTTGACTATTTTTCAACTTACAAATTCCACTCCAAAGAACGGAGGTTATAACGACGGCCAAAATTGGGGTTGTCTTTAATTGGTGAACAACTCGCCGACTTGTGAACGAGTTTACCTACTTGGACTTTTGGTGCTCTATCTCTTAAAAAAAATCACTCACATATGACGACTCCGCATGTTGTGGCTGCGGGCTATCTTACTCCTTCGACATTAATTAACTGCTATGTTAGTCCTATAATGTTTCCAATCACAGATGGAATTTGCGTGCATGCAAAACAACATCACGTAATCGCTGTTAACCAAAAAATATGAATTTCTCACCTCTCACATAGATTACTACAAATATGTTCTTCGTATCTCTTTGTAACCTCGCTCTGATACCAATTTGTCGGAAAGGCGGAGGAGACAAAGCATGAATTCACACAAAATATGATGATTATAATGAACCCACGGAAGGGTATTTAAACCTTTTCCAGCTAGCTAATTGCCTAAAATAGCTTGACATGCAACCACATGCAATCACACATTCAAAGTCGTCTATTACTTAACTCGAATTGAATCAACACTCAAACACTTCCCACTCAATCACTCAGTTAACTGACTCTCTATGTTTAGCCAACTCACGTCACCTGCTGACTCACCAGATTTGTAGAGGGTTCAATCACAGCAAAAAAGACTTGTTTTATTGACTCCTCAACATTTGTTCGCAACAGAAGGACTTAGTCAATCTACGGCCTCTTGCGGCTTCCTCCACAGTAGTGCCGCCCTCCAGCCTCTTGTGGCCTTCTGTGAATTTATGGTAGCAGCAGACCCAAACTCGAAGACGAAACCTTCGTCCTCTTCTCACACAGTGTGGATACTCCATAGACCAAGAAGCGCCAGAAAATGGTGGCCTCCTCACATGACAGACTCGATGCTCAGTGACCACAGACTCGGTGCGTTGGCAAGAAAATAAAAAATGCATAAGGCAAGACTGTATCAACGCGACTAAGGCGTTGGATCCTATGCTACTTGACACTCAATTGCTTTTAAAAAATTCGCTTCCCAGATCTGCCTCCCAGGCACAAATATCTTCCTCCCAGCTTTCACTATAACTCGTCCACTTAGGGTTACAGGTAGTCCTTAGCCCTGTAGCTCTGATACCATGTTAAAAACAAAAGAATCAAATTTATTGAATTAAACTTGAGAAGATCACAGTTGTGAACACCACTTGGAGACTTCCTCTGTAGAGCTTGCTCTACCATTACAATCATTAGATGAGAAATATATACTTTACACAAAATTAAGGAAGTTGAAACAATACCCTAGAAATCGGGAACAAACTCCTAATCTAAGGTTTGGTTGAACTGTCACTCCATTAATACATTTCATCATTAATCTGCAAGCAAGGTGGATTGCCTCTTTTTACGTGTTACGTGAATACACAGAACCCATTTTTGGGGGCATGCAAATGCAGACCAACATTCTTTGGTTTCACCATGGATTTTCGGGATATTCTTTCCAACCTGATCGAACGAAAGGGGTCTCCGTCTGCAACAACGATAGTAATTTAAAACGTTAAATTTTTTTCTAATTAAAATTATTAATTCTAATAATTTAGAATTACATTTTTAATAATTTTTTATAATAAACTTAAAAATCAAAACATTCAAAATAATATAAAATTTAATAATCATAAACCACGACAAACCAAAAAATGAAATAACATATAAAGTTTAACAAAAACAAACATGTAAACTACTTCAAACAAATTTTGAAACAAAAATTCTTTCTGTGAAAAACTGCTTCTATAGCACACGTATCTTTGAATTGTATCAAATAGCCACCATTTCCAATTGTCTGTCACAACAGACACTGTTGGTAGATGTGTTCCCTATGGAAATAATCTTTAGAACATTGAACTTCATCTGCGCAATATTCATCTGACAGCTAAATACAAGTAAATCCATTCGAGCAATAGTATGCTCACTAAGTATATACAAGTTACACTGCACACTATTTCAGCACCCAAGCTCCTCTCAAGATGTTTATAAAACTCCAAGAGGACTTTGGGGTTTGGTGATGGTATCCAGACTGGGCTTCCATCGCGATAAGGTCGATTGCTTAGTCACAGGATGCACGAATACATTTTCCATCACAATATTAAGATCATTGGTTGAAAGAAGAGAAGAAAGCTCTTTTTTTCTAACTCGAACCTTCACACACATCATCGTTGATCCGTCTATGGATTTTGAAGAAGAAAATATCCTGACGCTGCCTCTGTTAATCTTATTAACCACATCATCCACTCGTTGTTTTATTGGATCTCTACCGCTATCTTCACAAGACTTTGACTGCAAACTGGAACTACATGAGCTCTGAATGCTGTGGTAAGAAGAAGCTCTTGCAAAGTGCCCTCCATTCAATAAATTGTTGTTGTAATTGATGAGTTCATCCTCTGGGAGTAACAGAGGTAGGAGATAATAGAGATGCAAAAGTACAAGCCTTACCCTCTCGGGAAGAGGTTGATGGAAACTGCGCATCCCAAGTGGAGGACCAGCGGGTGCCTTAAATATCTCATGATTTGGAAAATCGATGAGTATTTGCTTGACACAAACAAGACTCGTAGCTTCATCACCAATCCGTTAGCTTTCATGATCTTTATCAGACGAAGACGCTTGATCCCTCCTCGCAGGAGCACGTTACCCATCTTGTATCCTATTGCTTGTCTGCTCCTATATATTTCTACACATAGATGAGGTAATAATTGACAAAGGATCGCAGTTTACAGGACATAAGATTTCGACCACCCTGCAAAATCATCGTGTCAAACATCAAGTTACTCTCCGTATAATCCACTAGAAAATGGACAGGTAGAGAGAACCAATGAAGTCCTAGAAGAAATCTCAACTAAGACAGTCTCGACAAATTGACGGAACTGGGTCGCTAAAATTCAAGAGGCCTTGTGGGCCTATCACACAACATGGCACAATACTACTGGATACTCCCCTTACCAACTTGTTTTTGACAAATAAATGATCTTCCCAGTAGATTTTGAGATAAAGACTCTTAAGACAGCCCATGAGGTTGGATTGAATCTGACAAAAGCCCAAACACAACAACTTCAACAATTAAATGAACTAGATGAAGCATGCTTACTTTCCCTACACCGTACATCAATTATTCAACAACAGAGGGCCAAGTGGCATGATAGGCTTATATAAAATAGATCATTTTAGAAAGGTGATTTGGCACTCCTCTATGACTCCATATTTCATGAATTCCTAGGGAACCATAAATTTAATCACCATTGACTGGTCAGGTGCTCCCTTCCTAGTGAATGGAAATTGGTTGCGACTTTATCACCAGCCACTCACAAAGGAATATTTCTATTAGTAGGTAGGTAATGATCCTACTCTCAAAGTCACAACTGTAGGGGATGGTAACCCGAGAACTTCATTTCCATAAAAAATTGCTTTCTTCTCATATTGTAATTAATCTACATATTTTCTTTGTAAATGGTTCAGAAATTTTGTTCTTATTTCTTTTCTTATTTAGTACGTTGGAATTTTGATACAAACATTGTTTTATAATCGATCATTTTTCCCCTTGAAACATAGTTGTTTTTCCTTCGTCGCAAATTTTGTTTCCTTTCCGAAGAAATAGTTGTTGTTCCCTTTTCGAAGATACAATTGTTGTTCCCTTCTCAAAGAAACAATTATTGTTCCCTTTTTGAAGATACAATCATTGTTCCCTTCTCAAAGAAAACGTTGTTGTTCCCTTTTCGAAAATACAATTGGTGTTCCCTTCTCAAAGAAACAATTGTTGTTCTCTTTTCAAATATATAATTGTTGTTACTTTCCCAAAGAAATAATTGATGTTCCCTTCTCGAAGAAACAATTGTTGTTTCCTTCTCAAAGAAACAATTAATGTTCCCTTCTCGAAGAAACAATTGTTATTCCCTTCTCGAAGAAACAATGTTGTTACCTTTTCAAAGAAATAGTTGTTGTTCCCTTCTTGAAGAAACAATTGTTATTCCCTTTTCCAAAGAGCATTTGTTGACCCCTCTTCGAGTGAAACATTTGATGTCCCCTTTGACAAAAAGGACAATTGTTGATCCATCACCATGAATGATTTTTGTTCCCATTACTATCATTCTATGCCGGTTATTCCTTTTGGTTATGAGTTCGATATAAATCCTTAAAAGCGGTAATCTTTAGATCATCATGATTCTTAGCCTTTTGGGGAATATTTTTTCTAAATCTGACATGCTCTATCTATGAATATCCCTTCTTATGTATATTTTTCAGATACATTATAAATTGTTCATGATTTATCCACACCATACTAGTTTTTCTTTTATTACACATTCAAATGGTGGTTTCCTTAACAAATATGATGAAAGAATCTAAGGCATATTTATCCTTGGCATTTTTTTTACTTCTTACACCATCCCTGACTCTTAAGGAGTTGATGATCCTCCCCTAAATTCTAAAAAACAGAAAAAAAGAAGGAAGAAAAAAAGAAAAAATAAATTTGGAAATGTACTAAGCTAATCTTTCTCAAAAAAGGGATAGGGGGTCTCATCATGAGCCAACCTACCATGATCATAGGAAAGTAACATAGGTGGAATTCCCATTATGGCTACCACACCAGGGTAATGACCTCGTGACACTAAAATTTTAAAGGATAGGAGGTCTCATCACTAGCTGGTCTGTTCACTTTGTTATGATACAGTGAGTGACATTGTTACTATCTGGTCATCACACCAGAACAATGTTCTTTTTGAATGAAATCATTTTTTAAGTTAGGAATACTCGCTGATTTGTGGGTTAAAAGGCAACCCTGTCGAGGCTATGGATGCCTGCTGGCAGCAATGGCTCCGCCTATGGTATTGAAGTATACTTTGAAGTTGCCAAACTCTTACTATGTCCTTAGGTTATATCGTTAATAATTAGTATGGTCGTCATATTTATATTACATGAACCACGTCAGCATTATCCGATCATCTGACATTAGTAATAATAAATTTAAAACAGTGCTTCGTCATATTTCGTTGCACATACTCCAAAAGGAAAATCTCTTTTCATGATGTATAGTTCGTATGCTTTATTTCTCATGATCCTCTGTAACTAGTCATATGGCTGTGCATTCATTACATTTAATTCTTTCTGTATGACTGCTCTGACGACTTTTTGCTCTATTAATGATTCTGCATGCCTTTTTCTCCCTTCCACATGCTTCAAAGGTCATGGATTCCCTTTTTCTCATTAAAGGGGGACGGTCATACATTATGACGATGTGAAAGCGCAAAATTAGCAAACAACCGCCATACTTGTCAATATGATAGGATATTATTACTGAGAGTCTTTATTTAGTTTTCATTCCTTATACTCCTGCATGTAGCTTAATGTATGTTGTTTCATTATGAGAATTCTGGGATTCAATAGTGCATGCAGGTTTGCAAATTGTTCTCAGGAAATAGCAGGTATGGGTGGTACCTTTGTTCACACTGAGCCTACACTATTACAGATCACCACGCAAGCCTGAGATATCTTAGAACATGCAAGATGGGCACAATATCTTGCTTAGCTGCAAGGGTTTAATGATGATATCGCTCTGCAATTCTTGCAGAATCTATAGAATGAGACCATAACTGTTAAAGGCAGGACCATAGCAATCACTGGATCCATTTTGGCAGAGGTCACAAGCCTCCCTATAGAAGGCATAAAATGGGTAGAAAGACACATGACACTTCACAAAGTTGTATAATTATTCAAGGAACCTGGCGAGGAGTTAGTTTGGAAAGGAAAAGGTATTTATCCTGCATATCTGAGCGAGCCAAGGCACGAACTGGTAAAGGTCATCTAGAAATACATCACATGCGACAACCACCATGATGTGGTAAGGCCCAAACACCTTAAATTGTTAGCAGCATTAAAACAAAATATAGTAGTCAATTTTATATTTTTCTTGAACTCGTCATTACCTGAAATTGTTAGTAGAGTGAGGAAATATAAGAACCCACATGCTATAGTCAGTCATCATGGTTTGATCAAATTGATAGTCACCAGGTAACTAACTCAGTTGCAGCTAACCTGGGACAATTTTATAATCTATAATGTACCATCCCTGGAAGGAATTCTTGAAAATGCCCAGCCTGAGGAAGAACATCAGACTACAGAGGTATAAGCCCCAAAAAGGGGATGAAAAAGGAAAGCCCCTATCTTGACATCCATTCCTGTTAAACGAAGATGTTCTGAGCAATAATCCAATGGAGAAGCATTAATGTAGCCAGAGATGAGGTGAGATCACCCCACGAATAGCCTGATAACAAACAAGTCAATTTTCCTTAGGATTATGAAGAAGAAGCAACACAGGTCTTGGAATATTTGGGAACCCTTTTTGAGGAGATAGGCCAATTTAAGAATTCACAAGAACAATTCCCTACTCCTACCCCTTCTACTTCTCCTCATAGTTCTTACCACACTGAGACATTACCCTTTTACCGAAATGACAAAGATACACAAGAATTGGAAGGACATAATTTTTTTGCAGCTGAAACCCAGGAGCCTGAAGCTAATTCAAGGGATATAGCCTCACTTGAACAAAAACATGATAACATTGAGGAGACGAAAGCTAATTCAAGGGATACAACCACACTTGAACAAAACCCTGATAATGTTGACAAGTTAGAAGCCAATTCAGGAGACACATTCTTACTCGAACGTGACTCTGATGATTTCGAAATGACTCCTATTTTTTAAAATGTTATTGTTGGTCCTTCTTCCCCAGTGAGGAAACCCATAGTAAGGAAAAAGAAGAGTGATGATCACAAGTTGGAACTAATGAATAAGGAAAATGAGAAATTGAAAAGAAAAATCAAGTATCTTAGGAAATGGCTAAAAGAATCTAAGAAAGCTTATAAAAAGGAAGTAGAGTCAAAATCAATAGGAACCCAGAGTGAGAATTTTCTTAGCTCCATTGGAATACAAATAGAAAACATTAGCTTTTGTTCAACAGGAACTCAAACAGAGGATGTCTGTACTAGTTCGATAGAAACTCAAACATATTTATGTTCTTCTATGGAAGTAAAACTCAAACATATTTATGTTCTTCTGTGGAAGTAACAGAGATAGCTACTTAGATAGATCTTCAAACAAACCTTTGTGTTCCTGTGTCAACAATGGAAACAACTGTTCAAACATATCTTCAAACAGACCTCCATGTTCCATCTCAATAGTGGAATTAACCATTCAAACAGAGTCGGTAGCAACTGGCAGCAAGACTAGTCAGACTGAGGACATACCTCCAATACCAAGAAGTTGTGCCTTTAAAGAAATACCAAGAGTTACTGAAAAAATTTAATGACTTGAATACAATAAAGGATGAGACCTATGTCGCCTCAGAGCAGAATGTTAGAAAGTGGAGGATGTACAAGAGCAGTATCAAAAAGCTTTTGAGAAAACCAAAATTATTTGTGCTGTTTATTCAAATGCACTAGCCTGTAGGTCACCTGCTACAAACTATGCACTTTTTCTATTGGAATGATATTTGTTGTTAAAAGTTAAGGCTATTAGAGTTGGTCATCATTTTGAAGTTTAGTTCTACTCCTCATTTGATTAAATGTTGTCAAAAACATAACAAGGATGTGAAACGTTTTCTAGGTGAATTATATTTGCACAATTTGTTTTTGGGAGATGACAAGGATGCCAATCCTAGCCCCTTCCTTGGGAATGTCCAGTTCCAGGCTTTCCTCTCCTTCACCAAAAACCAACTTAAATGGGCTAAGGCTCATGACACTTTATAGAGAATAGAAAGTGGACTGGATCTTTAGGTAAGAGTTGAACCTACAATGCCCCTGTAGATCTGGGTACATCATAAAAGGTTTATGGAAAAGGAAGGGGTTGTGTCTACCTTGGGCCCCATCCATACAGAAATTATCAAGTCAGGTTTGGAATATTTTGAATACATTAGAGAAGCATCTCTCTTGGCTGCAAAGCAAAGATGGACAACCTCTCCCAAAAGTGTCAGAAACCAAAAACCCTTTGGTTACAAAAACTTTAAGGTAGTTGCAGCTAGACTCACCCGTTATGGTAACATTGTCCTAAGTGAGGGTCCTACTTGGATTGGTTGTCGTTACAAAATGCCTATTATTTGGTATCCTCCTGATGGGTATTGCGTTGTAATTATGAGTTATCAAAATATATCAGGAAGGTTGAGCATTTGCAGTACTTAAAAACAAAAATGGTTTTTGGGTCTACAAGGAAGAAACATATCATGCATATTCTCTAACTTAGTTGCATATTAATTATCTTATTGCATGAGGACATACAAAAAGGTAAGCTGGGGAGTATGTTGGGTCATGAAAAAGATATGTTTATCCTCCTCATTTACTTGATTAATCATATGGTTCTCATGAATTTACTTTCTTCTTGAGCACATCCTCGAAGTAAGACCGTGAAAAACAAATAAAAAGTAGTGTTGAACAAGTTACATGATTTTAGAATTAAAAGCCTAAGTTTTTGCTTGTTTATGTGTAGGGTGACTGGATTGGAAAATTGATGTTCCTTTTGGATAAGACAACAATACCAAGAGAGGAAGATGTTGTTGTTACATATGTGTGGACCACGCTAAAGGTAGGAGAAAAAATACTAGATTGATGTGGAAATTCGATTGTTCAGCCGACCAATCCTGAGGATCTTCTGATCCTTAGGATAAGCTTTGGTTTTGCTAGCATTTCATAGAAGATATATAACGCTAGTAAATTGATAAGAAAAGTAACTTTTGTAATCATTGTAAAATTCTAAAAAGACTGTGAATGCAGATTGAACCTTAAGGGTTGAAATGATTTTGTAATTACTTTTTTACGATTGATGAAAGACTCGAGGTTTCACCTTAAATCCGTATATTGAGTTTCTATAGTAGTTTCTTCTAGAGGCTTTGGGCCGGGTCGCTGGAAGACCTACTGCTCATTTGTATTATGATTTTTACGCTTTACTATCAATATTTATATTGTTGTTCCTTCTACAAGTTGAGTTAGAGTAAATCTTATAGCTTAGTTAATATCATTTTTATAATTTACAGAATGTAAGTTTTGTATATAATTATTGTTTCCTCTTTGTATATGCTTTCTGCAATTACTTCTAGCTTTGAATGTTCCTTGTGATTAACATGATTTGAGCAGTTTCCTTTAATACGTGTGGATTTCATTATTCAGGTTGATTTCCTTTTGGCATTAGGATATTGGATTAATATCTTTGTTTGGAAGTAGTTTGCAATTGATTTATATTTCCAATTTCAAATCATAGAAAAATTATTGTTCTACATTTTTAAGAGTTAATGAGTTGTTAAGCAATTGTTTATTTCTACAATGATTAGTTAGGATTTAGGATTAATTACCTCCATTCTGATTGTTATTGCAGAGATGATACCAACAACCTTGAAATAGAAAGATGAATCCCAGGTTGACATATTAATGTAGGATTAAGATCGATTTATAAAGTCATCTTAGTGCACCAACAATATAACAGAATATATGCTTACTTGTTGGACAATGGTTTCGACAAATGTGATGGTGATCCTACTCTCTACTGGTAAGTTTCTTATTGTTGTTTTATATGTAGATGATTTGATGTTTACAGGAAGTGATGATTTCCTCATGGATGATTTCAAAGAAGTCATGAAGAGTGAATTTGAAATGACTGAGTTGGGGTTGTTAAGATATTTTTTCGGCATAAGTGAAGCAAATAGAAAATGGGATTTTTATTTCTCAAGCAAAGTATGTAACAAACATTTTGGAGAGGTTTAATATGCAGAACAACAAGCCTACACCAACTCCAACTATCATAGGGTTGAGGTTGAGCAAAGATGATTGTAGCAAGAATTTCAATTCGGCATTGTACAAAAGTATGACAGACAACTTGATGTATTTGACTGCCACTAGGTCGGATATAATGTATACAATGAGTTTGGTGTCGAGGTTCATGGAGACACCCAAGGAGATGCATTGGCAAGCAACGAAAATGATTCTAAGGTATGTCAATGGTACAAAGGAGTATGGTATTTTGTACACTGCAACAAATTATTTCAAGCTAGTTGGTTACACTAACAGTAATTGGGTAGGAAGTATCGATGATAGAAAAAGCACGTCAAGATATGTTTTCATTTAGGTTCTAGAGCCATTTCATGGGCCTCCAAGAAGCAACCAATAGTGTCATTGTCAACATTAGAAGATGAATATGTCACTGCAACAATAACAACGTGTCAAGTAGTTTGGATGTTGAGGGATGTTCGCCATGGCCAAGAGGGAATGACAACTATTTTATGCGAAAAAACTTCCGCAATTGCATTTTCAAATAATTCCGTCTTTCACAAGAGGACCAAACACATTGATGCTAAATATGATTTTATTAGAGAGTTGATTAACAATTGTGAAATTGTGTTACAACATTGTAGGTCACAGGAAAAATTTGCTGATATTTTCACAAAGCCATTGGCACGTGAAAGTTTTGTTTATCCCAAAGAGTGTTTGAGAATCATCAATGGTGGAAGTTGTGATTAAGGGGGAGTGTTGGAAATATTAATCCCAACCACCTCCTTAAACACATTGACAAACACCATGCTTACCCATTCAACTACTGTAGGGTTGCTATTTTATTTGTAGGTAGAAGGACTAAAGTCTGAGTAGAAGTACAACGTTGACCATTCTGCAACACAGCAGAAAGTTTGAGGCACTTAATGAATTTTGGTAAATGCGTATGGGCAAGAATTCACTCTGTGACTGTTACCCACACTCCACAACACTTGCATGTTCAGAAAACCATTCATTATGTAAAATCACCAATCCTGTGTCTTAATGATTTGATTTGTCATGTATTAATGTCAAACTTGTATATTGAGATAAATATGAATGTAAAAGTCATTTGTATGGTTGAGAAAGTAGAGAGGAGTCAAGTTGGTAAGTCTGTGAGGTAGTGAGGAGAAAATCGTGGAGGAAATATTGGTGGGTGAGTGAAAACAAATTTTACGGAGTTTTACAGATGGTTACTCCGCAACCATAGTGAAGCGTAAATCGTAGTAATTTTTTTATGTTTTAATTGAGCAGTAGCCTCCAAATTTGTCATGCAAATGTATTTTCATATGCTTTATATTATAATCCAAAGTTTGTTTTGTTGCGATGTGGCCTTAAACTTTTGTGAGTAGATTATTTGCAACCATTTGGTTGTTACTATGTTTTGATGTGCGTTTAATTTTTGTTTCAATTAAGCCTTTGTGTAGTTGTGATGTTCTTGCCGCAACCGCAGCTTTGACTTGCTGCAACCGATTTCTGAGCCAAACTCCTCTCCTCTGCCCCTGTGAAATTTTTCTAACACTCCATATATACCCTGCCTCCATGTTGGAAATATGAAGGGTTGTGTCACTTGGGGTGTCGACACACCAAGCTGGCCTATCCTCCAAGCAAGACACACCTCTATGTGATGCGTCAACCCAATGTCAAGTTCGTCCTCCGCATCATATACGTCAGCCAGTCGCACCTCTCTCAACACTCAGTCGCATTTCGGTTCATCGCACTTCGGTTTTATGTGTACCAGGTGTCCCCATCGCACATCACCAATCACTTCACCAATTCTCCTGTGTTGGGTCACTCGATCGCCCTAGGTCGCACCGGCCCATTGCACAACCGCTCATGGCACATGGGTCCCCTAGTTGCACCCCGTTCACATTTTCGGTTATGTGCCTTGTGTTGAGTGCCCGACTCACCCGAGGATGGTTGTCACGTCCCCAACCTCTCTATATTTTTTTCGTCGGGAGCATGCGGCACTACCGGGCAAGTTTATAACGTTGCCTATAGACTATGCCTTAACAACGCTTGTTCCACTGTCGTTCCACAAGCATTAACCTTATATTCAATTCTTAAAACCACAATTGTAATCTTATAACCGAACTGCAATCCTTTAATTATAATTCTTCGTTCAATTATAAATTACCAAATGCATAAACCGAATTATAACTGTTTACCAATATATAACAGCGCAACCTTAAAACACATAAGAACACATGGAATATATTTGGATGGGACAGCTCACTAAGAGTCTGCCCGAAGTATTTTCATTAAATCGGTTAATAATTTATACAATGCGTGTGCCGATCCCTGACCACACGATGATAACTGTTGGCAAGGTCCGTGTAATAACCCCACGGCCTGCGCTACAATATAATCACAGTTTTACAGTTCATGCCCTGACTGTTACAAGGAACTGCGCACTATGTGCGACCGCCAAGACCGGCGCAAACCATACAACCTGTTCGTTTGAGTGACAGCGAGCCAGCGGCCTTCGCTGCTGTAATTTACCTGAACCTGTGTTCATGAATCGACCCCCTGTCACGATGGTGCATTGTTTGTGCTGCCTCGCAAGTCCGATGTAACACATGACTCGGTTAGCTCGTTTGACCTTCGTCGTTTCTCCGTTGAACCACAGTCGCTACATCGACCCGTGCCTCTTGTTGGAGACTTGAAGAATGATCGAATGAATTGATCACTTGATGATCCTCCAAACGCTTGCGCCCTCCATATATATATGATTCCATGTCGATTTGGAGAGGGGTGTCGGTGGTAAAGCCGACCCCCGATTTAACGTTTAGACACCCATCCCTTCGCAAGCCGACGTGTGTTGAATTGTTTTAATCCATCATGGCGTTTATCTTGGCGGGTCGGCCTTTGTTTGACAAAGCCGACCAACGCCAAGTATAAACTTACATGGCTTGTGCTCTTTTATCCTGCGCGCCCATTTCACTTCGGATCGTTTCGCTCTATTGCCCCTGCGCTATCGCTATTTGCCCGATGGTGAACGGACTCGGTTGGAGCATGTTCACGAACTGTCCCTGACCCATTCGTTTGTTGTTGTGTAGACTGCTGTGTCATCCGAACTGTCCTAGCTTGTGTTGCTGTCGACCCGCCCGTTCACGGATTCATGTGTGCGTTTGAACGCTGCCTACGTCGTCGTCCAAACTGTCACTGTTTGTCCACTATTTGGACTGTCCCGACTTTGATGTCTTCGACCTGCCCATTGTGGAGTTGTTGCCTGAACTGTCCCTTGACTCGTTCGGTTGTTGCTTATTGCCTGAACTGTCCTAACCGTTCATGGTTGTCGACCCGTTCGGTTGGTGTGTATATGAACCTGTCCGGAGCCGCATCCAAGCCAAATTCGCTATGGGGTGAATCACGTCCTCGCCCTTGTGTGGGTCGCCCGCTGCCGTATGGAGCGCCCGATTCGTTCGGGTGTTACACGCTCCTCCACCTTAAGATGTTGTCGTCCCAACAACCTCCCATTTCGACAACCTGCAATGTAGACTTCCTCCATTATGTGATTCGGCCTTCATTGGGTCACCCTATTGTTTTGATAAATTGGTCGAGTGTAGCACACTCGTTTCATGATCTCACCGTCACGTTCATGGGAACCCCCATTTCAGGTGCCCGTTGAGACCATCAGACCTGCTCAAGTATCATTATGGGCTCACTGCCTTGAGCAGTCAACAATGAGCCTGACTTTCCGTTTTATCTAAGAAAATCTCCCAGGAGGTGAGCCAGGCGGCTCTCCCCTATCCACCAAATCGGCCCATCTATCTGAACTTGCCATTTCCACCTGTCGGAGGTATTCTTCCCGAGCTTCCCTCCATGTGTTCGATCTTGCACCTGTGCCGGGTTGAAGCTGCGGCTTTGAACATGTGCACGCAGCTCTTATCTCCCCATCCCCATCTTCAACCGGTCCCTTTGGTTTCGAAGGACACAATTTAACTGTATGAGGTCCTACGCAAAGCCAACATTTCAAAGGCTTCTTCCCCTTAATTTCGCCCCGTTCCGGTTCGGCTTGTTTTGCTCCAAGCTTCCATTCCACCGAGCTCTGTCCAACTGTTTCTCCAACCAAGCTTTTAGAGTCAGTCTTCCGCATGTCTTCACGACATTCTGTCCCAAGCTTGTTGATGTAGTCAATTTCTTCCTGCCCAATTATGACTACCTTTTTACCAAGGAGTCTCCTCCTTATCTCTTCCTCGACCCGTTTGACCTCCATCTCTGCTTTAGACCGTTTCTCCCTTAACCGAGCCCTTTCATTGAAGATCTCTTGGAGACTTAAGTCGTTCAAGCGGATTTCTCTACCAACCTGATCAAGTTCCGTTCCATGCTCGCACTGGACCCTGAGTTCGTTCAGCTCCTTTCGGAGTTCTGAATAGCATTCCCGAATTTGCCTAAGTTCGGTCTGTACCTCGGCCCAGCTCGAGTTCCATCTGTTCGTGTGTCCACGCCTTTCGACCGTATCATGGATCTCATCATCCATCTTCCTGCCACTGTCGAACTGCCCCATCGTTTCTTTGGATGTCTGCCTTAAATCAGGCAGATTCACCTTCAATTTCGCTTGGGTATCCAAGCTCTTACCAGGTTCAACCGTTTCCAATCGAGCTTCGCATTTCAACCTGTCCAATGCCATCACCAATACCATCTGTCACGAATATCAGCTTCCGTCAACCAGCCAACCTATGGCTCTGATACCACTTGTCACGCCCCCAACCTCTCTATATTTTTTTCGTCGGGAGCGTGCGGCACTACCGGGCAAGTTTATAACGTTGCCTATAGACTATGCCTTAACAACGCTTGTTCCACTGTCGTTCCACAAGCATTAACCTTATATCCAATTCTTAAAACCACAATTGTAATCTTATAACCGAACTGCAATCCTTTAATTATAATTCTTCGTTCAATTATAAATTACCAAATGCATAAACCGAATTATAACTGTTTACCAATATATAACAGCGCAACCTTAAAACACATAAGAACACATGGAATATATTTGGACGGGACAGCTCACCAAGAGTCTGCCCGAAGTATTTTCATTAAACCGGTTAATAATTTATACAATGCATGTGCCGATCCCTGACAACACGATGATAATTATTGGCAAGGTCCGTGTAATAACCCCACGGCCTGCGCTACAATATAATCACAATTTTACAGTTCATGCCCTGACTGTTACAAGGAACTGCACACTATGTGCGACCGCCAAGACCGGCGCAAACCATACAACCTGTTCGTTTGAGTGACAGCGAGCCCGCGGCCTTTGCTGTTGTAATTTACCCGAACCTGTGTTCATGAATCGACCCCCTGTCACGATGGTGCACTGTTTGTGCTGCCTCGCAAGTTCGATGTAACACACGACTCGGTTAGCTCATTCGACCTTCGTCGTTTCTCCGTTGAACCACAGTCGCTACATCGACCCGTGCCTCTTGTTGGAGACTTGAAGAATGATCGAATGAATTGATCACTTGATGATCCTCCAAACGCTTGCGCCCTCCATATATATATGATTCCATGTCAATTTGGAGAGGGGTGTCGGTGGTAAAGCCGACCCCCGATTTAACGTTTAGACACCCGTCCCTTCGCAAGCCGACGTGTGTTGAATTGTTTTAATCCATCGTGGCGTTTATCTTGGCGGGTCGGCCTTTGTTTGACAAAGCCGACCAACGCCAAGTATAAACTTACATGGCCTGTGCTCTTTTATCCCGCACGCCCATTTCACTTCGGATCGTTTCGCTCTATCGCCCCTGCACTGTCGTTGTTTGCCCGATGGTGAACGGACCCGGTTGGAGCATGTTCACGAACTGTTCCTGACCCGTTCGTTTGTTGTTGTGTAGACTGCCGTGTCGTCCGAACTGTCCTAGCTTGTGTTGCTGTCGACCCACCCGTTCATGGATTCATGTGTGCGTTTGAACGCTGCCTACGTCGTCGTCCAAACTGTCACTGTTTGTCCACTGTTTGGACTGTCCCGACTTTGATGTCTTCGACCTGCCCATTGTGGAGTTGTTGCCCGAACTGTCCCTTGACTCGTTCGGTTGTTGCTTATTGCCCGAACTGTCCTAACCGTTCACGGTTGTCGACCTGTTCGGTTGGTGTGTATATGAACCTGTCCGGAGCCGCGTCCAAGCCAAATTCGCTATGGGGTGAATCACGTCCTCGCCCTTGTGTGGGTCGCCCGCTGCCGTACGGAGCGCCCGATTCGTTCGGGCATTACAACCACAGCTTTGACTGGTTGTTACTCTGTTTTGATGTGCGTTTAATTTTTGTTTCAATTAAGCCTTTGTGTAGTTGTGATGTTCTTGCCGCAACCGCAGCTTTGACTTGCTGCAACCGATTTCTGAGCCAAACTCCTCTCCTCTGCCCCTGTGAATTTTTTCTAACACTCCATATATACCCTGCCTCCATGTTGGAAATATGAAGGGTTGTGTCACTTGGGGTGTCGACACACCAAGCTGGCCTATCCTCCAAGCAAGACACACCTCTATGTGATGCATCAACCCAATGTCAAGTTCGTCCTCCGCATCATATATGTCAGCCAGTCGCACCTCTCTCAACACTCAGTCGCATTTCGGTTCATCGCACTTCGGTTTTATGTGTACCAGGTGTCCCCATCGCACATCACCAATCACTTCACCAAGTCACCTGTGTTGGGTCACTCGATCGCCCTAGGTCGCACCGGCCCATTGCACAACCACCCATGGCACATGGGTCCCCTAGTTGCACCCCGTTCACATTTTCGGTTATGTGCCTTGTGTTGAGTGCCCGACTCACCCGAGGATGGTGATGCCAACTCTGCATCCTGACAAGCTTAGTAAATAATAGTTTTTTCATACTTCAATGCATTAACATTTTTTGCACATATAATAATACTGCTATAATAGAATAGTTTTTTCATACTTCAATGCATTAACATTTTTTGCACATATAATAACACTACTATAATAGATCCGACACTAAAACGATGATGCATTGGTTGGTTCATCTGCCCTAAACCTTTTAGGGCACATGTGATCCAAACTTCACTATTGTCATTAGAAATATACCCAAAATTTGAGCAGTGCACCATTCATTCAATTTGTAGGTCTAATGCCTCATTCAACAGGTTCATCACGAATAGTAGATTAACACAACAAAATAAATATACTTCATCTTTCGTTAATGGCAGCTCCAATAAAGCGATTCCTCCCAATTGAAGCAACTCTAAAAATGAAAGCTATAATTGCAATATTACCAATTCTAACGTGTGGTTGATTCCCATCTGGTTTCATTTTACATTGTCATATTCGTAACAATCCTAAATATATAAAATGTATCTCTCCCTAATACAAATTAGATATATAAAATGATAAACAAAACAACATAATAACGAAATTAATATTAAAAATTATTATAATAACAGTCTACTCTCTTATTTACACAAACCTTATATTAACAAAAAAAAATAGCCATATAAAGATGCTATGATCACACACGCCTGACGTGAGAGAGTCATGGCGTGCCTATATCACTAATAATGCCATACTATATTGGATACTCTATTACGTCAAGTAATATTACACATTTATACATTTCACATTTTATTAAGATAAATATATTATCTTAATTTATGAGAATAATATTTAACAAGCTTCTACGGTTAATTAATTAGAAAAAAATTCTATATTCAATTAAATTTAACAAGATTTTAAAAGGTAAGATAAACTATTTATTACAGAAAAACTAACTTTATCTTTTTACCCTTAACGGTAGGCAAAAATGGAAAATCGAAAAAAGATTCTGAGCACTCCATCATTGGATAAGTATGCAGCGAAATCAATCCCAATATTTTGATTATTTCAATACGCAATATTTTGATTATTTCAATACCCAGTAGTTTGTTAATAATTTTCACTCATTGTTTTTAGAGAATTTTTTTTTAGGTTTTTTTTTGTTTAATTTTTCTAAAATTTGATAGGAATTTATTGAAATCACAATTTTGATATATAACTTATTTACAATTGAACTTTTTAGAATATTAAATCTATATAACTCAAATCAAAATTTCACCTTAAATTTTTCTACAACTTCACAAAAAAATCTAAAAAAATCATACTAAAAACAACTCCAATTTCCACTTAACCAAATAGATTGGTTCACTTTTTACGTGTTACATGAATACACAGAACCCATTTTTAAAGGCATGAGAATGCATACCACCAATTTCCACTTACCACTTAACCAAATAGATTGGTTCACTTTTTACGTGTTACGTGAATACACAGAACCCATTTTTGGAGGCGTGGGAATGCAGACCAACATGCGTTGGTTTCACCATGGATTTTCGGGATACGCTTTTCCAACTTATCGAACGAAAGGGGTCTTCGTCGGCAGCAACGATAGTAATTTAAAAGGTTAAATTCATTTCTAATTAAAATTATTAATTCTAATAATTTAGAATTACATTTTTAATATTTTTTTATAATAAACTTAAAAATCAAAACATTCAAACGAAATAAGATATAAAGTTTAACAAAAACAAACATGTAAAATACTTCAAACAAATTTCGAAACAAAATTTCTTTCCCTGAAAAACGGCTTCTACAGCACACGTATCTTTGACTTGTGTCAAATAGCCACCGTTTCCAATTGTCTGTCACAACAGACTGTTGGTAGATGTGTGCCCTATGGAAATAATCTTTACAACATTGAACTTCATCTTCACAATATTCATCTGACAGCTAAATACAAGCAAATCCATTCCAGCAATAGTGTGCTAAGTAAGTATATACAAGTTACGCTGCACACTATTTCAGCGCCCCGGCTCCTCTCAATATGTTTATAAAACTCCAAGCGGACTTTGGGGTTCGGCGATGGTATCCAGACTGGGCTTCCATCGTGACAAGGCCGATTGCCTACTCACAGGACGCACCAATAAATTTTCCATCACCATGTTCACATTATTGGCTGAAAGAAGAGAAGCGAGCTCTTCTTTTCTAACTCGAACCTTCACACGCACCGTCGATCCGTCTGTGGAATTGGAAGAAGAAACGATCCTGACGCGGCCTCTGTTATTCTTATTAATCACATCATCATCTCCTCCTCCTTGTTGTTTTATTGAATCTCTGCCGCTGTCTGCACAACACTTTGCCCGCAAACTGGAACCACATGAGCTCTGAATGCTGTGATAAGAAGAAGCTCTTGCAAAGTGCCCTCTATTCAATATATTGTTGTTGTAATCGATGAGTTCATCCTCTGGGAGTAACAGAGGTAGGAGATAATAGAGATGCCCACCTACAAGCCCTGCCTTCTCGGGAAGAGGTTGAGGGAAGCTGCCCATCCCAGGTGGAGCATCAGCGGGTGCCTCAAATATCTCATGATTTGGAAAATCGATGAGTACTTGCTTGACACAAACAGGACTCCGTAGCTTCATCACCGATCCGTCGGCTTTCATGATCTTTATCCGACGACGACGATCCATTCCTCCTCGCAGCAACACGTTACCCATCCTGTACTTTTCTATATTCTGTGTATCCTAGTGCTCGTGTGCTTCTATATATTTATACACACAGATGAAGAGCTGTATTTCTATATTCCATGTATCCGATTCCTCGTATGCTTCGTATATGCTTTTGCAGCTGTGTATATACTATATATAGGGAGAGTAGAAGGGTTAATTAGAGAGGACACTAGGAGGTTAGTCTGACTTCGTCGCGTAAGGCGGCTGCAAAGAAAACGGCAAGTTAGGTGACACGTAACGGTCCAGCTTTTCAAAATAAAGCTCCTCTGCTACCTGATTGATCAATTTGGACGGCCTTGTTGGACTTTTTTCAATCCATCCACGTGAGGGTTGGTGGTTGAAACTTGACCCCATCTCCATTTTACCCACGTTTAGCCAAATACGTGAATTTTTTTTAGTGGATTACAATATAGGTAGAGAAGTAATAATACCCATGATGAATATATTATTGTGATTTTATTTTATTCCGTTGTGGATTTGGGGATTTATAAAGTGTTTAAAGGATTTAAATTTGTTTAATCATTTTTTAAGCTGGTTTATTAAAGTAAAATTTTAATTGTATTATGAAATGTTTATTTAGGTAGTAATGTTTATATTTTTGAGATTATTTAAGGAAGGTTGTAAATGATATAGGCCAGAATTATGTATATGACTATTCAGGATTATTTGTTTCATTAAAAATTTAAATCGAGTGTAAATCTATAATAAAGACTTGGTATTTGTTGTTGGGGATTTTTCTGGCAAAATCCCAAAAACACAAAATTCAAGCACACAGAGGCAATGCTCTGTTTCCTTTACTCCAGGATCTTTTTGCACAGGGAAGCTTTTAATTATTTTTACTGAGAACAGAGTATTGCACCACCATAAAAAGATTTCTATTCATTAAAACAAAATCACTGATACATATTCATCTTCTTTCACTCAGAGGGATTCACCAAAACATTTCAAAAGAAATTACTCTGTCTCATTTTGAAATTTTACACCACTGTGTGTAAAAATTTCTTTTACATTCACTGCTGTGTGAAAACAAAAATTTCAAGGATTTACTGTTGTAAAAGAAATAAAAAGATCAACACACTGCTGTGTGAAAATTACGTATTCACCAAAACTTACATTACCCTTTTCACTGCTGTGTGAAAGATTTCATGGTTTTTCTGATACATGTTTCCCCCTGGTTTTCTTACTCGCACTACTATGGCGTTCAATTTCACAATACAATTGACCAAAAAAAAATTACAATATGTTTTACTTGTTCATTAAAACAAAACTTACACCCGTGAATAATTAAAAACAATATAATTAAAAACTATATGACATTGCCCATACCTATTATAAATTCGCCATACCTCCGTAGGAAATAAAAACATTAAAATTTAAAGTTCTACCAAACAAATTACGAACCAATGGTAAATACCATTTATTACCCTACTGCAGTAAACGACGGTCAACCCAAAAACTTTACGCAATGTCAAAATTTATTTGCTACACCGTCAACCGTTGATTTGCCCTCCTGGAATCGAACGACTGAGGTGAATATCGGAAGGCATTTAATTGTTGAACGTTATCCGTATGCAGGTTGAGATAATCGATGGCAGAGATTGATGGAGCAGATCGGACGACGGAGGAGAATATCAGGTGAGCCTTTTTAACTGAACTTTACCTCCCGAGAAACTGTCAGAGGGTGACGTATGGGGAGAGCCACGCGTCAGCACTATATTTTCTCGGGTCGCTTGTGTACGAAAACTGCCTTCACGCAAAAGCGGTCCGAGAAGCCTCAAGCGGGTTTGTGGTTTTACTGCGGTGGTTTTGGGCGTTGGTACGACTACGTTGAAATTACATATTCAACACTCCCCTTTAATTTCAACTGCTGGGCATTCGGTCATACCCAGACACTTCCTCAAAAATTCAAAGCTTTTCTGATCCAATGGCTTTGTCAAGATGTTTACAACCTGTTCTTGAGTCCTGCAATGTTCTAGGACAATTTCTCCATTGTTCACCAATTCTCTGATGTAGTGAAACCTTGTATCAATGTGTTTCATTCTCTTATGAAACACTGAATTCTTTGACAATGCAATAGCTGAGCTATTGTCACAAAGTCACTGTCGCTTTTGCCTGCTCTTGGCCTAAGCTCCTCAACATCCTTCTCATCCAAACTGCTTGACATGTTGCTGTTGTAGCTGCCACATATTCCGCCTCTGCTGTAGACAATGCTACAATGGACTGCTTCTTAGAAGCCCATGAAATGGCTCCTGAACCCATATTGAAAACATAACCGTAAGTGCTCTTCCGATCATCAACACTTCCAGCCCAATCACTATCTGTGTATCCAACCAAATCTGAATGTTCTGAGACATTATATAAGATGCCAAACTTTTTAGTGCCTTTGACATACCTCAAAATTCTTTTTGTTGCCTGCCAATGTGCCTCCTTTGGCCTCTCCATGAATCTGAAAATTAAACTAACAGCATACATAATGTCAGGCCTAGTTGCTATTAAATACATAAGGCTGCCTACAATACTCTTGTACAAACTAGGATCAAAATCCTTGCTGTTGTCCTCTCTGCTGAGTTTTAATCCCATTACTGTGGGAGTGATCGCTGCCTTGCATTCTTTCATGTTAAATTTGCTCAATACTTGATTTACATATCTTGCCTGTGAGATAAAAATTCCTTTTTCATTTTGATCTACTTCTATTCCTAAGAAGTATCTCAAGAAACCCATGTCAGTCATTTCAAATTCTTCCTTCATGACTGATTTAAAATTTTTAATGAGCTGATCATCATTACCTGTAAAAATAACATCATCAACATACAAGACAACAATTAAAAATTTACCATCCTTTTCTTTGATGTAGACGGTGGGTTCTCCTTCACACTTGTCGAATTCATTATCCAATAGATATGAATCTATTATGCTGTACCATGCTCTTGGCGCTTGCTTCAGCCCATAAAGAGCTTTCTTCAATTTGCACACTTTGTGCTCTTCACCCTTCTTCTCATAGCCTAGAGGCTGTTCAACATAAACCTCTTCCTTTAACACTCCATTTAGGAATGCTGACTTCACGTCCATTTGGTAGACTTTCCATTTGTTTTTGTGCTGCTATGGACAGCACTGCTCTCACGGTTTCCATTCTTGCAACCGGTGCAAAAGTCTCCTCATAATCTCTCCCATACTGCTGCTTGTACCCTTTGACAACCAGCCTTACCTTGTGCCTTTCTATCTTGCCTTCAGCATTGCTCTTGGTCTTGTAAACCCATTTCACTCCAATGACTTCTTTACCTTTTGGTAGCTCAACCAAATCCCATGTTTTGTTTCTTTCTATGGCATT
>APFE031612736.1:66053-106473 GCA_000404065.3 Pinus taeda
CGAGAAAAATACGATCAACTGAATGTGGAATAACGTTAATCATTTTCTCAACCAAGGGTTGGTTGGTAACTAACTCATGGGATTCACATTCAGATAGAGCGAGATTGATCAGATATGGATTCTAACCAATCACTTCATCAACTAGTGGAGGATGGGGAGAAAGCTTCGGGTAACCAATTGGAAGTTGTGGCTAAAAAGCTGTAATGTTTTCCAACACTTTTGAGGCTTCATCCATATAACGACAAAGGTGAACAGGATGATTCCCTTCACATAAATTATGGTAAAATTTTAATTTACCTTGTTTCTCACTCACCTTACTATCAATAGTTAAGGGTTTGTCATAAAAATGATCTGTAGAAGTTGACGATGAAGGATGATGTGAGCCTACGAACCACACTTGTAATACCTTGGGAATAGCAGGACAATCCCTAAGAATATGGTCACCCTTACATAACATGCAAGGTAATTTAACTTTGCAGGGATGATTGGAATATTTTCCCATACTAGTTGCATCTATATTTATGGTTGCTTAGTTACCTTCCTGATCATTTTTCTTCTTCCTCTTCATCCTTTTATTCTTCTTCTTAGCTTCCTAGTTACTAGAATCAAGACTTTCACCAGGCGAAGAGGAAGAAAGGGATAAAAAAATAATAGGTGAAGAAGGAAAGTAGCCAACTTTAGGATCAAGATGAGGTTGATTTTGTTCAGGAGGAGGAGAACTCGATTGAGAATCAGTTTGAACATTCAAAACCATAGGTGTAAAAAAAACCAAATTAGAAAACCAATAGTAAATCTGGGAAGGGACAACATTGCCATATAAGGAGCACCAATATTTCTAAAAGAAGGAAAAGCACTAGGATTCTCGTCAGAGGGGTTTCCTTGATTGGTAGACTCCGGAAATTTTTCCATTTGTCTCAACCTAAGATCCACTAAGGAGTTGTTCCACAGGTAGGATGTTGTTCCACATTCAATTAATTGATTTTATAAATTAAAGACAAACAAAACAAAGCGATAACCATGAATAAAGGTTTACCAAGCAAACGTGAACTGAAATATACACCTTGTCGAACCAAGGAATTAACGTATGACAGACAATCTCCTAGAATGTTGTGTTCAGTGTATCGCGATATACAAGGCGGAAAACTCAGCTACCTATGGATGGATAGAAACCTATAGGGGACTCCAAAAATATACTCGATGGTACATGAGATTCCAGGCCATAGTAGTGTTTTCCAATGTGAGATTGTTCAATGAGATCGTTTCCATATACTTTTCATGCGTGGAGTGCCATCTGATATACCCGAAGGTACATGGAGAATCATCATATACACTTGCATACGTGGAATGGGATTTCACCCACGAGAGGCAATGCTGGAAAAAATGACAACTCCTATGTTTAATTATGCTAGAACACGTCTCTAGACTAGATCTATATGTATTTAGTTAAGTTTCAAATGCTCCTTAGGTTAATTGAGACAAATTTTAGAATTGATCTTGAATTAGATTTTGATTTCAAGGCTCAAAACTCAATGTCACCTTAACACACCTGTGATGCAACTAATATGAAAAAAAGGACTCTTTTTATTTTTCTTTTAATAATTAAAGTCCTAACTAAGTAGAGGAAGAAGAAATCAATCAATAATGCAACAAACAAGCAATGCAAAAATCGGTCTCCTCAACTGCACTTTTCTAATCAAAATCAAGCCCTATATGCAACACATGATGCATAATATTTTCTTTTGGATTCCTCTTAATTTTTGGATGAAAACTAAGAGATTTATCTAATCATTGATTAAAGAAAACTATTCAGAATGATGACTAAAACACCAATTCTTTCAAGCACTCAATGACTAAACAATTTAGTGTGCTAATGACCTAAGGATAAGAACAAAGGAAAATCTAAGAAAATTATTATTAAAGGCACTCAAAAAAAAATAAAACCAAATCGAGGCTTATGAGAGACCAATACACACCCACGGACACAACGATGACTGACCAAAGCAAAGTTAATCAGAGAGAAAATCACAAAAATGCATTTTTTGCATCAAATCGAGATCATAGAAGATGTTGAAAGGGTGAGGGTGCCATACAACACATGTGAAGAGAAAGTTGGGGTGCACTACAAAGCATGAGCAGAGAAGGCTAGTGTGCACTGCAACGCATTGTCTTTATACCATAGGGTGCAGTGATTAAGGAAGTCCAAGTGTTGACACAAAAAATGCAAGTAAATCTTAATGAAAGGTATTCCTAGGTCTGATCAAGATTGAGTAAGACTGTAAAGGTCTGAAGAAGAGGTAAGACAAGCACAATGGACAAGGAAACCACCAAGTAAATCAACTGTTCACCAGTATGGTCACCAATTTGCTATGTCGAATTTATGATTATGGACAGAAATATCTCTCCTAGGTCTCGTGGCTAACCTAGAACAATAGAATGACAAAGGACCCAATACTTTCCTTAAAGTAAGTATATGAGAGGAAGAAACCTACTTGGAATCAATCACATGTTTCACTCCTTTGGCTTGAATGCCCCAATTCTAGCTCCAGCTACAAAAATTAGAACCTGCACAACCAGACAACACATGCCAAGGAACTACGAGATCTATGTAGCATAATCTATCTACTTCATTGAATAGAACAACATGGTATTAAAATATATGAAATAAAAACATCATATCTAGGAAAACAAAGAACTCTTTGTATTGATATAAATGGAGCAGGTTACAACCATAAATAGGTGTTGATCTTGTAGAAGAGCTCGTCCAATTTGTTGACTTGTCCTTCCTTTGTCACAAAATGTACCTCCAATCACCCTAAATGAATGAACAGATAACTCTCACAACAACAACATAAGGGTAGAATCACTCACCAAAATCCAACCCCTTTAATATGGAAGGTTGTAAATATATAGAGGAGTTAGGTAAGTCGAGAGTTCTTATCCTTTTACCAATCTTGGGATTGAGATACACACATGTTGGGAGGATGAGATCTAGGGTTAAGGGATGGAAACTCCAAGGTAGCATAGTGTAGGATTCAAAAGTTTTATTTGAGGTAAATTGTTACAAGAGATCCTGGAAGCTTCTGGAAATGGAGGCTTCAATATTCTCTCTCTTTTTCCTAAATTTATAGAACCAACACAGGTGCAAGGAGAGAAAGCTATAGGTGATCAACACATGCCAAAATAGAGTAGCATGCAGGTGAGCATTGTCCAACAAGAGGTGAGGATTCATTGGTCCTAAAATTGGCTTAGATGGTGTAGTTCAGGGCAGAAACTGTGGGGAATGAGAGAGTCGTGCATACAACTTTATCCAATGATGATGAAAGGGGGAATAGGATGTGAATGATCCCATTAGGAGGCTAATTGACCAGATGTGACAAAATGGCATATAAAATATACATGTGGTGACTATATTTGACCATATTAGTAAATATGGTTCACTAATTTTGTAATGTCACAATGTGACGTTGGATAAATTGGAATGTAATATAACATTGGGACGTCATTGCGATGTTCAATATTTCTTTCATCACAATGTGACAATGTAACAATGCAACCATGGTTTTCATAATGTGACAATGTTTATCACATTGCTATGTTTATGAGATTGCTTGACCAATTTCACCATGGGTGAACATGGTCTGACTAATTTGATAATGGTTGACAATAGTTTTCTATCATTGATTATGGATGCCTATATTGGTAATGGGAGGATACTCTTAACCACGTTTTCATTATGGTTAACAATTCTTTGACTACAGTTGAACATGGTTTACTATCATTATCAATGTTCACCCTAGAAAGGTTGACTTTATTTGATTATGTCATCACATTAACTGTTATTAGATATGCTAAACATTGGGTTGACCAACTTTGATCATGGTTAATTATTTAAACCTTGTCTATAAAGTTTGATATCTATATATATATATATATAATATATTATACGTATATACTGAGTAATAGGGTATTATATAGTATATATTAGATAGATAGATCTTAGATAGATAGATAGGATGGATAGATAGATAAATCTGATGAATATCACATTATTAAATTATATACTATAATTATTTTAAGCGAGTAAATGAAAATGTATATTGATATTAATTAATAATAAATATTAAAATATCATATTGAAACATGTCATTTTAATAATTATTTGAAATAATTTAATTTAATCTAAAGATGCTGGTTATTAAAAGTAGACTCATTGTTATTACCGTATATATATATATATAATATGATAGAAATATATATAATCTCATATATATAATAGTTTGTAGTTGTTTCGTAGGCGCGTCGCGTCTTTGGCAGAAACGAACTTGGATATTCCCACAAGTGCTCATTTGTTATTAGTCAACGTTTCGAGTCTAGACCAAGACTCATCATCAAACTGATTTACATAGAAGTGAATTGTGAGCAATAAATATGGTATAGATGGTTAGTCAAGTTTGTAAGCCAACCATGTGAAAGAATAGAATGTTTTAAATCTATTTATTTTTATTTTATTTTGTTTAATGATGTTTTATTAATTCTTGTAATTGTTAATATTGTTTTATTTAATTAATTTGGTTATTTCTACAAGTTTTATTTGTAGGTTTATTAAAACTAGGATTCTAAAACTCTTATGTGTTAATTTAATTAATGTATTATTAGTAGCGTTTTATTTTTATTTAATATTAGTTTGTGAATTGTTTTACTTAATCTTGGATTATTGTTTAACATGATTTAATTTTAGTCGATGTTTATTTGTTTTAAGCTTGTGTATATTTTTAGGTTCTCTTTAACAATTTATTATGTTAATTAGGCTTTTATAGTTATTAGTGTAATAAGTTTTATTACTTTTAATTTTACTATAAAAAAATTTACTAAATTAATTGCAAAATAAGTTTTGTATTGTTTTAATTGATTAATTTTATTAATTTTTAAGCTTGATATGTAGAGTTGTTTTAAACTAGATTCTAAATTATAAGTTTTTGAGTAATGGAATATTTTTAATATATTTTGAGTATAGTTTCAATTTTTATTTAATGTGAAGTCTAGATATTATGTTATAAGTGCTATATTTTATATAATTTTTTAAGCTAGTTTAGGTTATGTGAGGGATTGTTTTGATTTAAAGAGTGAGTGCAAGTTGAAGGGAGGAAGGGGAATGTGAAAGGGAGGGTTAATTTAATCAATGGGGGTGAGTAGAGAGGTGCAATTTTTACTGATTTCCAAGCCTCCATCCCTGATTTTCAAACACCCACGTAACCTTAACAGGGATGGAGGCTGGAAATCAGTAAAACTTGGACCTCTCTTCTGATGCGGGAGCAATCGGCAACAAAGCAAGCAAACCTGGCCCAGAGGATCAGAATAGAGAAAACCTTGTTTTAAAGCATAAAAGTGAATTTAAAGCAGATAAGATGGGTACAACCATGCACGCTTTTGGAGAGCTTTCATTGTAGAAAAACTAGGAGAAAATCTTATCAATTCTTCCTAATGCATCTTATATAAATGTAATGTGATAGGGTGTGAGATATATCTTATTTGTGAGTAAAATAGTGAGTGAGCAAGATGTAGTCGATTGTGAGCTGGGTTTTAAGGCTGAAAATGCCTTAGCCTGGAATGTAATTTGTTCTGTATCTATATATATATACGTATATATATATATAACGTGTGGTCTAATGTTATGATGATACACACCTCGCCTGTGTGTATGGTATTCATTAAGTAAATATTGTGTCAAGCTCTGTTAGTCCAAAATATCATGTATCTGTTATATGTAAATGTTTGTTAAAGACAGCATGCAGCGCAGAGGAAGATTCTGATGATGATGGAGAGATGAATGCTCTACCAGCGAAGAAATCACGAAGGAAACAGGCTCCAAGATCTTGTTTTTTTTAAGAAATTGGGATTTTGGGCAACCCACAAATTCCCATTTTCATCAGGTGGTATCAGAGCAGTAAAAGATTCTACGGAAAGAGGTACAATTGTGTTAAAGATGGAGAGTTTATGGTCTTGCTATTATGCAGATGGAAGGTGAGAAGATTTGCAGCAGCCTAGAGAAGGATGCCAAAAGACCGAGTGCGGGAGGTCTTGGTGACTTATCGTGTAACAGAGGAGGCTGTTACTGCAGAGGTTGGTTGCAGCTCATAGAGTTCTAGTGAAGGAATGCAGTAGATAAAATTGCTAAAGACCAGGAGAAGCATATGACTAGGAGGTCATAAATTTTGTGCCTCGGGAGTGTGATGCGGGAGCAATCAGCAACAAAGCAAGCAAACCTGGACCAGAGGATCAGAATAGAGAAAATCTTGTTTTAAAGCAGAAAAGCGAATTTAAAGCGGATAATTTAAAGCAGATAAGATGGATACATCCATGCACGCTTTTGGAGAGCTTTCATTGTAGAAAAACTAGGAGAAAATCTTATCAATTCTTCCTAATGCATCTTATATAAATGTAATGTGATAGGGTGTGAGATATATCTTATTTGTGAGTAAAATAGTGAGTGAGCAAGATGTAGTCGATTGTGAGCTAGGTTTTAAGGCTGAAATGCCTTAGCCTGGAATGTAATTTGTTCTATATATATATATGAAACGTGTTCTAGTATTGTGTACGTCTACGCCTGTGTGTATGGTATAATTAAGTTAAATCTTGTGTTCAAGCTTGTTGATCCAAATATCATGTATCTGTTATATGTAAATGTTTGTTAAAGACAGCATGCAGTGCAGAGGAAGATTCTGATGATGATGGAGAGATGAATGCTCTACCAGCGAAGAAATCACGAAGGAAACATGCTCTAGGATCTTGTTTTTTTAAAGAAATTGGGATTTTGGGCAACCCCCAAATTCCCATTTTCATCACTACTTCTCTCTGGATATCAAATATGATATGATCAACACTCACAAAAAAATGTGCTAACAGTTCTAGGCACAGATTCATCGCTAGAATGAATTCACGCTATCCATAGAGGGTCATAATAAGATAATGATTCCTTCTTAAATTCAACTATAGAACAACACACATGCACTCAAAAATCTAACACATGAAAAATACACAATCCACTGTCCTACCCTATCTTATATACAAGGATTTAAGCATGCAAAATTGACATGATCAAAACCCCTCCCTTCAGATATTCAAGATTAAACCAATTTTGATACAAACGTAGAAAATGAGAGAGAAAACATAGGTACACACCAAACAAAAATTTCACACTATATTATATTTTATTGATCAAACAATTGTTACATATATAGGAATAGATCACCTACTAGATCCAATAAAAGTGGATTCAATTTACTAAAAATAGCTAACTTAGAAATTCACAAGAATTAACAACCTATGATACACAGGTAACACACATTGAAACATTACTTCCAAGTCATAATTGGTATCAAATTAACATTTCTAATATTATTTTACTTTGCCAAGAAGTGGGTATTAGAATGTTAAGTTTCCAAGAATTTATTAAATTTATTGTTGAAGCTTGATTATTAAAGTTAACGAATTTACCTAGATAATTATAATTCCTTTTACTTAATTTTAACTTTCGATTCTTTCTTTTTCCACAATTTAATTTGGTATTTTATTTTTCCAGGTTGTGACTTCCAATTATTCTCAAAACTTATACACACATCAAAGGATCTGAATACTTTCCTACATTGAAGTCGTATCTTCCCCTTGTGCTCTTAGTGATCTAGAAGATTTAGAAATGATTAGGAGAGTGAAATGCCTTCTTCAACTCTTCATAAAAGATAATAACTTAGGTTCATGCCACTAAGATAAAACATTTGAAGATCAATCAACTCTTAATACATATTCCTAAAATCCCCCTTTAAGGATTAAAGTATTTATAATGTAGCTTAGAATTATGGAGTTACTCAACCAAATAGCACTCCATGGTTGTTTCTTATTGAAACATGGTTGTTTTCCTATGGAACTTTAAATTGAATTCTAGTATATGTGTTTTCTAGCACAAGGGATGCACACTTGCTTGAGCATTAATGCTTAAGTTAGGGTTGGTAGTTTGATAGAGCCTCCTAGAAATTTAAAAATTGTGTGTTTCCTTTTCACTATTTTCATCAATAACCTCATATCCATTATACATGAAGAGTTAATCTTGTGATAAATCATAGGTTTTTCACCAAAAGGCTAATGTGGGATTGTGATAGTGAATGTGAATGATAATTTTTGCCCCATTGGATTCAATTATCTTGGTATTTTAAGTATAACTATCCATTCACACCTTGACTTGCTTTGTTTGGTGGATTATATCATCCTCATTTGAGATATTTGGAAGGATTTTTTACATTCTATAATTTTCTTGTGCTTCATTAACATGTCATAGGTCTCTACTTGTTTCTTTAATTAATAAAACTCATCAGCAAAACCATAATTTGTTTCCATCATAAACACACTTGAAAACTGCCTTTTCACCACATGTTCACTTATTTCCTTTTGATTACCTTAGTTTGGGAACCCATTCATTCAATGTAGGTTGAAAATGTGGGTTGAAATTAAACATGCCTTTAATGCCTAGTTCGAACCTTCTAAATTTGGCACATTTGATTGATGACCCTATCCTCTATGACCAAACATATTTACCAATTTTATAGCAAAAATACCCAAGTTTGAACATTATATTGGGGATGATCCACATGGAACCATGTGACAATCTTTCATTTGTGGTGTTTCTCCAATATCATTATGGAAGACTCCACTTGGCTTCAATGGTTTCAATGAACCTTCACAAGAATTGTTGACAAATTGTATAGTGAACAACCCTTTGGTATTCATGCCACTTTGAGACCATTGTCATGGTTTTATGATAGATTATAATCTACCACAAGAGTGAGGTTGCAAATGAGTGATATAAATTCTAAAGCCTATGAATAAAGAAATCATGTAGCCCTATGATATTAGTCAAAACTAATGTGAACTATCCCTCACAAGAATTGTTGACAAATTGTATAGTGAACAACCCTTTGGTATTCATGCCCCTTTGAGACTATTGCCATGGTTTTATGATAAATTACTAATCTACCACGAAAGTGAGGTTGCAAATGAGTGATATAAATTCTAAATAATATGAATAAAGAAACCATGTAGGCCTATAATATTAGTCAAAACTAATGTGAACTATTTCTTTAAAAAGTCAATAAATAACAAAAAGTAAAAAGTAAACAAAAAGTATTATCCTAGAACAAACCCATAAAATATTGACTTTGATAACTATATTCACCCTGAAAACTAACTAGTCAAAAAATAATTGTTATGGTATTGTCTTTATTTGATTCTAAAACTTAATAATAAAACAACATTTTTATTTTTTTTTTTTTTATTTTTTATTTGGCCAATTACTAATAGTGAATTTATGATATTATATTCATGTGGTTCTAAAATTTATTAATATTTTTTTTTTTTAATTAAGAAATGTTTGGTATCAATTTAATTTTATATATTATATATTAATATTAAATGTTTATTTGTAAATAAATTTCACTTAACAACAAGAATGCGTTAATAGAAAGCAAATCTATAATATTGTCAATACAACTCTAATGAGATAGACTGATATTATAGTGATATGTTTTGCATAATATTAGAGCCACCTCACCCTCATATTATCATCCTTACCCCACCTATCCTCACCGTACCCATCCTCATAGAAGCAATTAAGTTATCCATATACTAAGTAAAATAGCGATTATAATATATCATGAAAATATGATGATTTTTTTTAATTAAATATGTTTTTGATGAATTAATTGAAATGAATAGCTTTATATTAAATATTATATTATAACCTAGAAGTATACATTCTACCCATTATTTTTTATTAATATTAAAAAGTGATTCCTGAAGTTCATCCTTTAACTAAAATCTTTTGATTGAAAAGAAATCCAGTAAAGTTGTGAAAGAAAAACCGTATATATAATGGATATTTTTATAAAGATGAAAATATTTTAAACTTTCAATATAAAGAGAATAAATAAATAAAACAAACATGTGATTAAATAAACCTGTTTAAACTGTTTGGTGGGTAATTTATTTTGCTTTATAATTTTTTTTAACAATCATAAATTAAACATTTATAATATAATTTGACTGAATCGATTGATCTCTATTTCATAAGAGTATGATCCAAACCAAGAAAGAATGTAAGGGACCGAGGATAACAGGGACCCACGCAAGATGCCAAAACATCATTGAGCAAAGATAACTTATAATGTGCACCCCATTCTGAGATCTTTATAACGAGAGAAGTGTAGGCCAGAAGAGAGGGGAGCTTAAAGAGGAAGCCGATGATTATAAATGGAGAGACAGATTCAATTAACGCGCAATTATTTGCTCCAAGACCTATCTCCTTGGCCAACAAGTATATTTTGTTTTAATTTAATAATTTATGTATTTAGTTTCGTAGGAAAGTAATAATTCTGAAAGTAAGGGAAAAAAATTAAATTATACATTTTCATGTAACTCTTTCTCACCAATTATCATAAAATAGTCAAAAATAAATAAATACGAATGTCAAATATTCTCTTTAAGATCATTAGAAAAACTACCTACAAACATAAAAGTCTAAAATTTTTTGACCGTGGGATAAAAAATGAGAGTTTCTTTCCAGCGAAATGATGGAAATTATTCGTTAAATTAATTCATAGGCATCTAAAAAAAACTGGCATACTATAGTTGACTACACATTTGGATGGTTATTCTGGTTGGACTCTCTCACTCCATAGCAATGACCAATCTCACGTGCATTTATATGAACCTCCACATTGAAGATTAATCTGACTCCCATGCCACGCATCGCTATAAACTTTGTAGTGAATGTGACATAAGGAATCTTTTACTAGACTCCGCTTTCCCATACCATAAAGGAGTTTGCGTTTCGGATTCTCTCATCATTGCACAATAATGTTAAACTTACTCAACATTTTCTTATTGTAATATGTTACGCAACTAAAGCTCTTGTTACTAGTTTGAACACGTTTTCCGCAAATGTTGGTTCAGATTATTCTGATTGTCGTTATAGGGCTTCATGGCTTTAGTCACGGTTCATATTTAATGAAGTTTCATCTAAACAAGATAAGTTGGACGGCTGCATCGCCGTATAGTAGTTATGGATTGGTTAAAAATGCTCATTAACCCCATCATAGCTTATTTCCAGGCTTATTAAATTTTTGTAACCCCATGTGATTAACCAAGGTCAGCCCAGACCTCTCCATCGGGCTAGTCCCCTTCCCCAAGACTACGCCCAACCCAAAGTGAGACATGGCTTTGACAGAAAAGGTAGAAGACTCTATCAAAGAGCTTGATCATTACATTCACAAACACATAGATTTATGCATAGATTCAGTCTTACAAACCTGTATTTTTCACCAACACTCCTGACCCCCACCAATTGACATTGATGACTCGATGACATGGAAAAAGTGGGTGGCGACGTTGGCCGCAGTTGTGATTAATGTTCTAATACCTCCCCTTAATCACAACAACCTAAACTTTAACTTGCCTGTTGGTCTAAGTCTCAACTAGGCTTACAACAAAACATTTCATTTTTGCATTCTTGTTAAAGGGTTCATGCTTGTTCATTCGTTGGCAAGTGTCATCTTCACCTTTCTAGCTTTCCTTATGAACTTCCTCTGCTCCTTGCTTACGTACTTAACATTAGCAACCTCTTCCGGATTGTTATGCAATGCAAGATCAAGGTAATGTAATTCATGTTCTCCCCACTTTCCATGAGGAGCCACCAAAATGCATTCATTTTCAAACATTAGCAGCCTCCAAACAACATCCATGTTAGTATCCTCCACTGTCTGAGCCATCTTAGAAGCGGATCCAATCACATTACTAGCCATTGGATTCATTGACAAGCAAATTTTTCTCTCATGTGGAATGGACTCCATCTTTGGATATTTATGGTCATCAATTAAATCATTCTGTTGATCTGATAATTCTTGTGACTCAAAAATACTACCGAAATAAAAAATATTACCTCGCCCGAAAATACTTCCAAATAAACTCTCTAAAAAGACGTCATTAAAAAGATCAGTATCCAACATTATTACACTTATTGTACTTCAATCAAACCGGAGACTTCTACACACGGTAGCAACCATAACCAACTCGTTCACGACAATATTTCTACAGATCGAGTCAGATATCAGGTAGCAATGTTCATTTCCTTTTTCAAGCTTCTCAATCCCACGAGCTCTTGTAGCTTCGTCAAATAGTAGCCACGGCAAATTTTGCTCCTTTGCGCTACAACATTTCAAACGAAATCTCCTACGCTTTCACGCCTCACTTCACATCACAACCCGCAACGGCTTCTCTGGGTATTCAATGGTCTTCAATTTGTAACCTGACTTCAGGTCTTCACAAGCAGCACATAGCACCCTGCAATTCACTTTCTACCATCTTCTTTCACAAAGTCCGCGACTTTGAATGGATTGCCCACTGATTATGCTTCCAGCCTCAAAACCCTCACAAATCTTCAATACACAGCAGAACAGCTTCTACGCACCACAACTCCTCAGAATGCCACACCAACGTTCACATGCTTCAGCCTTGTTTCCAACGCAGAACCAATAGGATGGAAATCTCCACATGTCAGTCGATCTTCTTACACTCTTCGTCACATGACTTCTTTTAACACGCATTTTGCCAACTCCCTCGCTGCTCTAGGCACAACAAAACAGTGGCACAACTCTTCAAAAACTAACAATCGACTTTCAGTGATGGCGCTCTCCAACAACACCAAACAACACGTGGGCACTCAATCTCTTGATTTAACGCCTGATGCTCACCAAGAAATGGTGATTTAATGCAATAGTACCACGGGCCCAGCCACTTCACACGATCAGCTCTTGAGGTACAGATCTCCACACTCAGTTCTAAACTAGCCTTACACACAGATCTAATGATGCCTCACAATAATAACACCCAACAAAGCCTCTGTTGCCTTTTCCTTGGCTACATAACTTCTAGACATGGCATATTTTGTAGCCCTGACCCCCGGCCTCAACACTACACTCGCATGATCATGCGGCCATAACATCTGCCACAGTTGTAATGGTGGTCTTGGAGAAAACTGAGAATTTTCCCATGTACCACTTCTTCACCGTGGCAGCTACGTTCTCATTCTCCACCATAGTCTTGGATAACTTGTTTTCCTCCCCCTTTGAAAGGAAGCTCAGCCTGGACTTTGGAAGTTCTAGGTCACATAAAAAATACACATACCTCTCACACAGAGAAGGCGCAATGGGTGCCACACAATTACACTTAGCACAAGGTCAATGGACAGGGTTCAAAGTTCCTCCAAACATCAACCAACACTCAAGCAAACATTTGACCACAGCGGAGACCGAGACATGGACAAGCCGCACCACATTTCGACGCACCAATTTTCCACGCTGCCTCTCTCTCATAACAAGACAAAATTGAATACAAAAACACTTGCAAGACAAGAGTCTCCTTCTCACACTCGACGTTGCACTAGGACAACACTTCCACGCCTCCAAATAGTTGTTGATCACACAACAACTCAACACCCAATCGACCTCATGCAACGATTTACCACTCGGCCTCCTCCAACCATGAAGACTCTATTCCTCTACTATGGCTCTGATACCATGACAGAAAAGGTAGAAGACTCTATCAAAGAGCTTGATCATTACATTTACAAACACATAGATTTATACATAGATTTAGTCTTACAATCATTTACTTTTCACCAACACTCTTGACCCCATCGACTGACATTGATGACTTGATGACATGGGAACTGTTGGAAAATGTAACTCCTACTTGTCTCTAGTTGTGATTCTTACTAAGTAAAGGAGTCTGTTCCTAGTAGTTAGGATATATTTCCTACATTGGTGTGTGGTTGAGATATTCTCTCAACTAATAGATTGTGTGTTCATTTATATATGTAATTGCATTTGATTAATGAAATGATAGACATTATCAGAGTTTATCATGGTATCAGAGCCCATGAGGGCTTGGCCCCTCTTGGGCTTGGCTTCATCTTGGGCTAAGGGAAATAATAAGAGAGTATTTGTTTTGAGAGTACTATTTTTATGTTTGTGGCATGTATTTGTTTTTCTGGAGTTTGTCCATCATATTCTTTAGCACATAAGTGCTCTAGCTGAAATCGTTTGCAGTATGCAGACAACATTGATCTCAAATTTGGAAATCGTTAATCTCAGATCTGGCACCATTGATGAGAGGCACGTCAATAAGGAGAAGACCAAGCTTATGAGGAGAGCCAGAAAGTCGCGGTTAATATAGGTGCTTTAGAAGATGACGCTCCCGCACCTCCATTTTCATGGCAAAAGTTGTGCCCGTTCACTGGACTGGGAATCTTTATGAGCATAGCATTTCTTAATCTAGGGAATTTAGAGGGGAGTTTGCAAGCTGGGGCCATTGCAAGGTACTTCTTGCAGTGGCTTCTAATGTGGGTGACCACCATGGGATTGCTTCAGCAGAGTTAACTATGGCGATGAAATCAATGGACGAAGATGTTATGCCGCTGTTGGACGAGTCTAGGGAAGCACCAGGTGAGGTGTTCGGGTCTGACAGTGGAGAGATGGTTTTGCCATGCTGTTGGGATCTATGAAACAGAATCATGGATGAGACTAGATCTGCATGGATTGATCAGCGAATCAGATCATGGTGATGCAGTCGCCTGTATATAGAGAGGTGCTCCTCCTGGGCCAAGGAAATAAGAATATTTTATTAAATTTGTAGAAGGTCCTGTGATCCCATCAGCCCATCGTGGTCGAATACTCCAGATCACGGTCCGAAGCTCGAATCCTACTAAAATTCATATACATCCCCCGTCATCTTGGATTCCGAAGTGGCCGTGGTAACAGGTTCCGCTTTCAAATGCTTGTAGGGTTTGCCAGAATTCACGATGATAGAAAGTTATTCGAGTGTGAACCCGGTCAACAACATTTCGGTTAGCAGTCCTAAAATGGAGGGCATCCCGGACCAATTTTCCAGTGATCTTCGAGTTTTGGTGGTAGACAATGATCTGACTTGCCTCAAAATTCTAGAGCAAATGTTCCAAACCTACTGATATCAAGTTACAACATGTTCAGAAGCAACGATGGCATTATCCATGCTTCGAGACATTATCAGTGATGTGTACATGCGTGATATGGATGGATTTCAACTCCTTGAACATGTTGGGCTAGAGATGTGTTGGAATTTTCTGCTAAATTCCTTAACAAACAGACAACACAAAAATTCTTTGTTTCTGCACAAAAAACTGATAATTTTGTTTTCTAGGCTTGGTGTTGCAGCAACAGGAATCGGTGTTGCAGCAACAGGAAACGGTGTTGCAGCAACAGGATTCTGGTGTTGCAGCAACAGGAAATTGGTGTTGCAGCAACACGATTTTGACGCTAAGTCACTTTAAGAAGTTGGGTGTCAAAATCGCTTATAAATTTACAGTGAGACAATTGACGCTTGGTGTAACAACAACTAAAACAAGGGGTGTCAAATCATTAATAGACTTACAGAGTGAAATCAAAGTGTTTTTGACACTTGGTGTAACAGCAACAGAAAATCAGCAAAACAGTAAACTTGTATTCATGAACAGTGAACAAAACTGATACAGTAAACTTAACTGTTACAAGAGGAACACTTCAGTTCCAGAAATCAATTTTCTATCTCAGAAAATCGCAGGTTCAACACTGCTGTGCATTTACAGAAGAGACTCACTATGTTCTTTTAACCTTCACTCTTTTCTCTCAGAGTACAAAAAAAGAACTGTTGTTCTAAATCTCTTACACTCACACAGAAAACATAACTGTTGTTCTTTTCTGCTTACGCTGCCTCTCTTAGGAAAAACATGACTGTTGTTCATGTATTTCTATGAAAACAAATATCTGAGTTAAACATTAAACAAAGTGAAATATCTGCTAATATTTATCTGCGTATTTATTGCAAAGAGGCGGTGATGACTTTATCACTTGAAAACAAGTCGGTTGTAGGGGAATTAGTTTCTGCACATTTAATGCTCATTTAAAGTGCAAAATATCTGAAGACTTTGCTGAAGCGGACAATCTGAAATAGCTGCTGAAGATCAGATTCTGTTCTGCATTAATTGTTTGTAGTTGGAATTAAATTCCAACAAGATGGACCTTCCTGTCATCATGATGTTAGCAGATGCTGAAACAATCATGGCATGAAATGACAATGAGTTGTGTTCTCCATCGAGGGAACCGGTCGTACAAATGGCATACATTCCAGTAGCTATATTGTCATCGCAATTGGCACGATCAGATCTTGTGACTTTGACATAGGGCACACCTTTGTGCTATATTCTCCAAAAAAGAGAGTACAGAGGGTAACTGACACAGAATTGCATACTGCATTATCTCCTCTTCAATGTCACGCAAACATGGAGTTGTTGAAGACTGGGTGCGCCTTTGAAAAACTGTGTACAGGTAGAGAGGATATCCAACTTCAAAGGCATGATACTTTTGCGGGAAGAATTAGGGAAAGCCATTTTTATTCACTCATATTATGTGTTGGTGATTTTGCATTAATGCGTAGTCAATTGTAAATCATGGCTTGTGCTTTTATTTCATATTATTTTGAAGGAGAATATCTCTTAGAAGTTTGCATACATATTGAGATTAGCGACCTCAATATGCAGTCATGTTATTAGAATTCGCTACTCTAATTGATGACAGGTAAAGCATAGAGGTCCAAGACCAGTATATCCTAGACTCAAAGGTACAAAGTCCATATGGAAATATTCAAACGATAAAGCAGTCCAGCATAAGCGATTAAAGGATGACGGACACTCAAATTTTCTTGAGTAGTTTGTTGGAGTTTGTAGAATAGGCTTACGATTGTGATAAAGTGTGAGTCACACATTGTAATCATAGCAAATCTACATTTCGTATTTTGTTTTTTGGACAGTTGTGGTCCCTAAAATGTTTTATGTACCTAGTATCTGATTAAACTTGGAGTATATTAAAAGGGCATGTGACTGTAAGACCTGGAGAGGCATGCATACCCCTCTGTTATGTGTTCCTTTGTGACATCAAGTTGTGGAATCAACCTCTAGGTAGGTACGAGGGTGGCAGGTGTAATCGTATCTAAGCTTGATATGTAATCGGAGAATTGAGTCTTTGATTAACGGGTGAATTGAGAGATGTAACATATCTCATAGTGTAATGGACCAAGTCAAAGAAAGTTCATTAAGTGGTGGATGAACCATGTATGTGAAGGACTTCCTAGTAGACTGGCAGTTGCAACGGTTGGGAACCCATTCATTCCGGTAGATGGTTGTTCCTTTATATGGACACTTACAATTGCATGAACAAGGTACAAGGTGTGATTACCAGATTGGACCATATGTAGACTAAATTGCAAACTGATATCAAGATAGGTATTCATTAAGGGGGAGTGTAGGAAAATGTAACTCCTACTTGTCTTTAGTTGTGATTCTTACTAAGTAAAAGAGTCTGTTCCTAATAGTTAGGATATATTTCCTACATTGGTGTGTGGTTGAGATATTCTCTCAACTAAAAGATTGTTTGTACATGTATATATGTAATTGTATTTAATTAATAAAATGATAGACATTATCAGAGTTTATTAGTCATAAAAAATAAGCCTACCTGAGCAATCACAATGGGTGCCACACAATTACACTTAGCACAAGGTCAATGGATAGGGTTCAATGCTCCTCCAAACATCAACCAACACTCAAACAAATATTTGACCACAGCAAAGACCGGGACATGGACAAGCTGCACCACATTTCGATGCACCAATTTTCCACGCTGCCTCTTTCTCATTTTCCACGCTGCCTCTTTCTCATAACACGACAAAACTAAACACAAAAGAACACTTGCAAAACAGGAGTCTCCTTCTCACACTCTATCCTACACTAGGATAGCACTTCCACGCCTCCAAATAGTTGTTGATCACACAACAACTCTGCACCCAATTGACCTCACGCAACGATTTACCGCCAACCATTACATTCACAACCACATAGATTTATACAAAAATTCAGTCCTACGGTCATTTTCACCAACACTCTTGACCCCGCTGGTTGACATTGATGACTTGATGACATGGGAATAGTGGCGGCGCCGTTGGCTGCAGTCGTGATTAATGTTCTAACAGGCTTACGAGGCTTACCATTTCGATATTGGAAAAAATACTGTCTCCGAGAGATACAACCAAAAAAGGCTGTGAATGTATATATATTTTAAATCTTTTCAGATTTTTTTTTAAAAATATTTTAAGAATGATAAATGTGAAGGAGTTAATTTAGATATTTTATTATTTTATAATTTTTATAATAAAAAAAATAATAATTTAAGTATATATTAAAAAATGACAAGCTTCTTTAAATCATATTCCTAAAAATAGTTAAAACAATTAGCCAATCCCTTATCATTTCATTCCCTCATATTCATCCTCTGCTTTCTTTCCTATCTTATCCTTTGTGAAATAATATCTGAGAGTTGATATGGATGGAGTTTTGATAATCGACACTCACGTATCATAATGTTACCTCTAGTGCCAGCTTCTTCTGCCTATTGTTTGTGGCATCCTCTAATTAAGCAAGCAAGCAGTTGCCTATTGATGGGATTGTTCTTCAACGGTGAGTAGAGAAGAACATATTGGGTTATAAAATATAAGAAAATTTAAGCCTACAAAGTTACTGGATCTGTAATTAGGCCCACTGCACCTTGATGATGTGGTGCCATTTCATTAGCCATCAAGTTCATTTGCCGTTAGAAAATACCAGTTACGCCGGGACCAATATTGTTTTTGGACGATGTAATTCCAATCACCATTTGGTTTGCTAGCTATTAGAGTTTAGTTCACTTAGTCAAGTTCTAATTAAGTTTTATTCCAATCATCTATTATTCTTTTTCTACTATGTATTTTCTCTTCAAATCTGAATCTAGTGATCTAAATCTGGAATTCTAGCTTGTTTTACATCATGTGGTTTTTGTCATTGAAGCAATCTGCTCCATGTGAATGCTCAATGTGTTGTGGGAACATAGATGCTTGATTTGAAGTTCCCTTATTATTGAATCTGTTTTCCCTGCTGCCACATGAAGCATTTCCTCAAGCGAATCACCATTAGAAGAGGTAGGGAATTTCATCTCTTCTGGTCGTTATTGCAGGAACCACTACGGTAAGTTTATCCATTTATGATTCCACGTGTCTGACAACTACAATGCAATAAAATTCCATTCGGCTATAACCCTCGGATTACCATCTTCGTGATCAACGTCATCCCCCTCCGCTTCGTTCAAACTAATGATGAAAAAAACTAAATTTGAATTTGTTTTTCCAACTCAGCGTGTGAAAACAGATCGTCATATAGCTTACTTTTCTTCAAATTTGAATGTGAGAGTTTTGAATAAAAATCAAGTCTTCCTGATCCTTCATTCAAAGTATATTTACTTTAGATTTTGTTCCATTTGTAACTCTTAGCTAACTTCAATTGAAAGTAATCCGAAAAATGCGAACCAAATATCTGTTATTGCGACGAGCAAAGCTAATTTCTATCTCTCAGTTTCTCCTACTCTTTTGGACGTATCCACTGTGATTATTTTGTTTGCAGGCCACATCACTGCACATGACAACAATGTCAATGTCACTCCGCCATATTTTGGTTGTTTATTTCAAACCGTTTTGTAAGAATTTATATTTTCAGCTCTCTTTCTTTCTTGGCGTGCATAATGATATTTCTTTGCATGCATATTGATATAGATACAACGATAAAGGTCATAATTCTCATTTTCACGTCTTTCTTGGCATGCACATGGACATATATACGACAATAAAGTTAATAATTTCCATTTTTATTTTCTTTCCGTGTAATTGCTTTTACGGGTGTAATTTAATTATTTTATGTTGTGATTTTGTTAAAAATAAAAATAAAAAAGGTTCATTTTAACTATTTTTTATATATAATATGTTGATTTAGTGTTAAATATTTGTTTTGAAATGGGTAGTGTATATATATTATATCTATATATATCCAAAGAATGTTTATATTATATTAAAATTAGTTTGTTTGCAGATTAATATCTTTATATCTGAAGTAAGATATTCAACTGTTAAATTCCAAAATTCCAAAACAATAATTTTTTTTTACTTTTCCATCTACCAACTATGATTCTTACTGACCTTATTTTATAAAGTCTCCAAAAGGATCCCAGATATATGATATACTTACAAAACATATATTAAAACACTTAAATAGAGCTAATTGGTGCCATTCATTCCCAATTCAAAGTTTCTGCGTATTCATCCTAGATAGTTATTGCATGAGAAGGAGAATCTTCATCCATACTTTGTACCATATGTTAGAGTCAGTGTTTGCAGCCTTCTTCCAGTGATCAAACATGCTCTTACACAAGTGATTTTAAGGTGTCAAGGTCAAATTTTATCATTTCAGTGAGTCTTCAAGTAAAATTTGGTCACTAGGCATTAGGTCTGGGGTTTGATTTTACCCTTGTTAAAGTTGTCCAAATGATGTTCCATGTCACCATTCAGTTGATTCTACTATCATTCAGAGGGTTGTCATCATCATGTCAAGTTCCATTGGGTCATTTCACACCTTGTTCATGTTTCAGTTGCGCTTATGGCAAGGTTCATTTCCCTCTCCTAGGGTTTTGAAGCTAATTTCTCTTGGATGGTCAAATCATCGGAAAAGTTGTATCCTGATGTTCATACACCTTCCCCTATCCCTAAAATACCTTATCAAACACTTCCCATCACTGAGATCCCCCAAATTCCTCATTTTCGCATAAACCCTAGTTTCTTGCCACAACTTGGCAATTTTCTATGGTTGGGCCTGTGTTTTGCCTTTTTGGACCCTTCCCTTCACTCAATTTCTAAGATTCCACTTTCCCCTACTTCCTAACATCCCTTCATACTTCCCAAAATTTCCTCAAGAATTTAGAAGCACCCTATCCCCTTCATTTCGCTTCATTTCGGCAAATCCCTTGTCCCACACATTGGGATATGTTTCACTCAAATGAGGTTTCTGAGCAATCGAAGATGAATTTGGTAAACCTGAGAGAGGTTTTTGTTCATAACAGACCAAGGAAGAAACACGTCCTTTACGTTTTACACAGGTGTCATGGTTCTGAAGAAATGACAAAAATATAATTGTCTCGGGAGAATTGATGCACCTCTGGAGCGACCTCGGCAAAATCAAGTTTTCCCCTAGCTCGGTTGGCCAAATGACTTGCTTGATACTCCAAACGATAACTAGACACAAAAATATTTCCAATGAGCTATCATGAGCTCAATTTGGAGTTGAGGAAGACATTCAAACGTTGACTGTAACAACACTCTGCCTTTAGGCAGCCTCATTTGGCATAGTTCGACCAGTCTTGGGAGATTTGATTTTTGACAGAGAAAATGAATCCCAAATTGCAAAATTCTAGTTGGGATGGAATGTAGACACACAGAGCTTTCCAATGCGCTATCCTGAGCTCAATTTGGATTTGAGAAAGACATTCCAAAGTTTCCCATAACAGCGCTCTGCCTTGGGGCAGCCTCATCTGGCACAATTTGAACAGTATTAGGAGATATGCTTTTTGACAGCTCCAATGAACTCCAAATTGAAACATTCTAGTGGGGTTGGAAAGTAGACAGGACAGGCTTTCCAATGAGCTATCTTGCGCTCAATTTGGAGACCGGGAAGGCCTCCAAAAATCACCTGGAAAAGAGTACGACACACATGAGGAGGAGCGAGACGGTTTTATAAATATTTTCACTCCATATGGTCAGTTATACAAGTGGCAAAGGAAGGCAAAAGGTCACGCAATCCATTTGTCAAGTTTGTGACACTACACCTATATTTGATGTTTGGCTCTCCACCTTTATTTGGTGACCCTTGGCAGTTCTATCTCTTCATAGCACATTCTATATATTGTATGCAAACCATTTGCAAAGCAAGTTGGTTGGTTGGCTTATAACTCCTGGGAGACTATGGGAAAGAAACTTTGTTTCTGTATTGTATATTTTTACAGAGAATTAATGAAAGGCAACAGTTATGATTCATGATATTCATGTGGTTGTGAGTGTAGCAAGTGTTTCTCTTATGTTTCATATGTATCTTGTTATATTTCATAGTTCATTTCATATTCATTTCTGGTGAAATTTTTTGAGTGAGATTAGGTAGAATTCAATTCTATTGCTCTACCTGTGGGAAAATTTCATGTGCAGTGTTTCATTCTTTTGTTGAAAAGGATTCATGTTGTCCATGCCATTTTCACCTTCTTAATCAATCTCTCCATTTATTTGTTATGTTCCATAGTTTCATTTCGTATTCATTTCTGGTGAAGTTTTTCGAGTGAGATCAGGTAGAATTCAATTCTATTGCTCTACCTGTGGGAAAATTTCATGTGCAGTGTTTCATTCTTCTATTGAAAAGGATTTGTTGCCCATGTGCTTTTCACCTTCTTAATCAATCTTTCCATTCCGCCATATTTTAAAACTAAATTGTTATGCTTTCAACCTACCTTGCCTCACGAAATAATCTGTGCCTTCATGTTAAGTTCTGTGTTCATTGAAGTCCAGTGGTCCCATAACATCCCAGAAACACAGCCATTCACAAAATCACTGATTATTTTCATTTCCACTTACTAGCCTAAGATAAATAGTTCGTTTGAAAGTCATCTCAGTCCTTTTCGTTTATCTATTCACTGAGTGTGACCTGGAGAGAGCCCTCTCCTGTTCTGGTAGGGCTAACTACCAGACTGAGCGTGGTTTGTGGTTACCCTGAATTTTGCCTTCTTTCAGCCTGAGGCAAATTTAGGTGCTAACATAATGGCGACTCCACTGGGGAAAAAATGGTTTGCTTGAAGATTGTTTTGCCCCAGGACATATCTCAAGATCAGATCTGATGTTGATGGTGAACAATGATCAAACATAAGGAGATGGCTGAAATCATTCACCTGGCGACTCCTTTCACTGAAGAATCCAGCAATCAGGTGCTTCAGGATGACTCCACTGCTTGGAGATCAGCAACTTTGCGATATCTTAAAATAGACCGGATTGCAAGAAGATACTCTCCCATGAGCCGAGATCACATTCTAGGCTTCCCAAATAATATATGAAGGTAGATTGGTCAAAGAATTTGCCTATGTTTAAAGATGATGGTAAGAAGGACACTGCTTTACATCTAGTTCTATTTCACATGCATATTCGCAAGTTGAAGGTTGATTTTCCTGAAGATTGCTTGATGAAGATATTTATGGCCACTCTAGAATGTGAAGCCCAATCTTGGTATGAAAATTTGCCTGCTGCTTGTATTTAGAGTCTAAAGGATTTTCATGCCCTGTTTATTGAAAGATATAAAGACTCTTATCCATCATTAAATCTAGTTCATGATTGTTGCAAGCATGCTTATGGTTTTATTGAGAGCCTTGAAAAATATTATGCGGATGTTAATTTTATGGATCATGATATCATGGAAGCCCTATATGAAATTCCCTTTTAGCAACGTAAAGACGGTCATGAAAATTTGCAGCATGATCAAGATTGTAGTACGATGGAAGATGGAGGAATTGTGCATCTTGATAGTCAACATGAATTACATGAAATGGATCAACAGTATGAGGAAAATTTATATACTCCTTCGCTTGAAAATATTGAAGACAATCACTATTTGAGAAAAAGGAAACAAAGGATCTTATCTCCTTTGTCTGAAGACAAGATAGACCAACTCTTGCACGGTCATGTTCCAGCTCAAGCTAAAGCAGATTTGCAGTGCACACATGGGCAAGAAAGTGTTGGTGAAACTTCCTCCTCTTTTGAAAAGGATGACAGTCCGGTGAACATATTTATAGATCAGCATGTTGGAGATGTCCATATGGTTGAAAGTGATGAAAGAAAAAGCGTCAGTTTAGATTTGTCCATAGAAGAAGACAAAGTTTTGGGTCCAAATGTTCTCATGTCATCAGAACAAAGCCTTCATGAAGAGGTAATCCAATCAGCTCATGTATAGCAAGATGAGAACTTTGTTCAAGTAAGTGAAAATCTTTCTTTGGATGAATGTATGGTAGATGATAAAAATGTTAGTGTTGGGTTTCAAGAATCATCCGAAGTTGCTTTTCTCATCACTGATGAAAGTGATGAATGTAATGAGAATATGGCTGTCATATCATGTCAAGATGATCAAAAATATATTCAGATTGTAGAAGACCAGAGCAATCAAAATTGCCATTCAGATTCTTCTTCATATGTCTCATGTCTTGAAATGCTTTTTGAAGAGGAAATCCACTCATCTACTTGTTTAGAAATTTTTGAGGACCAGGAACATACTTTTTCTGAAGTACATTATGAAGCAAGATCAGAATCAAAAGAAAAAGAGATCTTGTTTCTTCAACAGTAGGTAAATGTTCATGTTTTTCATGATCCAATGGAAAATTTGTTGTAGACAACAGTGAAGGTCATTATTGCAGTATTCAGTGATAAAGGAAATTATGGCCAATTATGTTTTTGGATGCCCAGTTACCAATATCAATTATTGACTAGAAGATTTAATTAGAAGAATCATTCAAGAAGCCACCTTCTTGATTGGAAACATTGACAGTTTGATATAGTTTGATGATATATAGTCTTGTAAGAAATAAAGGTGGTCATGCACTACCACCAAGCTTTAAGTTTTAAGTTCAGTTCGTAGTGTTTTGAGTCAAGTTTTTTTTAGTCATGTCAGTTTGCATTGAGTCAATTTGAGTCACGTTTCAGTCAATAAATTGAGTCATGTTGGTTTATCGGAATAATGGACTCCATAGTACAATGGACAAAAGGCACTGTCTAGCTCTTCCAAAGAACTGTTGTTCTTGGCACTTCCAAGGAGCTACCATTCCCCATTGGAGCCAATGTTAGAGTTAGTCTTTGCAGCCTTCTTCCAGTGATCAAACATGCTCTTACACAAGTGATTTTAAGGTGTCAAGGTCAAATTTTATCATTTTAGTGAGTCTTCAAGTAAAACTTGGTCACTAAGCATTAGGTCTGGGGTTTGATTTTACCCTTGTTAAAGTTGTCCAAATGATGTTCCATGTCATCGTTCAGCTAAGTCTACCATCATTCAGAGGGTTGTCATCATCATTTCAAGTTCCATTGGGTCATTTCACACCTTGTTCATGTTTTAGTTGCGCTTATGGCAAGGTTCATTTCCCTCTCCTAGGGTTTTGAAGCTAATTTCTCTTGGATGGTCAAATCATCGAAAAAGTTGTATCCTGATGTTCATACACCTTCCCCTATCCCTAAAATACCTTATCAAACACTTCCCATCACTTAGATCCCCCAAATTCCTCATTTTCGCATAAACCCTAGTTTCTTGCCACAACTTGACAATTTTCTATGGTTGGGCCTATGTTTTGCCTTTTTGGACCCTTTCCCCTCACTCAATTTCTGAGATTCCACTTTCCCCTACTTCCTAGCATCCCTCCATACTTCCCAAAATTTCCTCAAGAATTTAGAAGCTCCCTATCCCCTTCATTTCACTTCATTTCCGCAAATCCCTTGTCCCACACATCGGGATATGTTTCACTCAAATGAGGCTTCTGAGCAATCGAAGATGAATTTGGAAAAACTGAGAGAGGGTTTTGTTCATAATAGACCAAGGAAGAAAAAAATCCTTCACATTTTACACAGGTGTCATGGTTATGAAGAAATGACAAAAATACAATTGTCTCGGGAGAATTGATGCACCTCTGGAGCGACCTCGGGAAAATCAAGTTTTCTCCTAGCTCAGTTGTCCAAATGACTTGCTTGATAATTCAAACGATAACTATATACAAATATATTTCCAATGAGCTATCATGAGCTCACTTTGGAGTTTAGGAAGGCATTCAAAAGTTGACTGTAACAACACTCTACGTTTAGGCAGCCTCATTTGGCACAGTTTGACCACTCTTGGGAGATTTGATTTTTGACAGAGCAAATGAACTCCAAATTGCACAATTACAGTTGGGCTAGAAAGTAGACACATAGATAGCTCCAATGAGCTGTCCTGAGCTCAATTTGGGTTGCGAAAGACATTCAAAAGTTGCCTCTAACAGAACTCTCCCTTGGGGCAGCCTCATCTGGCACAGTTTGACCAGTCTTGGAAGATTTGATTTTTGACAGGTCACATGAACTAAAAATTGAAAAATTCTAGTGGGGTTGGAAAGTAGACAGGGCAGGCTTTCCAACGCGCTATCCTGCAGTCAATTTTGACATCGGGAAGGCCTCCAACAATCACCTGGAAAAGAGCGCGATGCACAGTAGGAGGAGCGCGACAGTTTTATAAATATTTTCACTCCATATGGTCAGTTATACAAGTGGCAAAGGAAGGCAAAGGGTCACCCAAGCCATTTTTCAAGTTTGTGACACTACACCTGTAGCTGATGTTTGGCTCTCCAACTTCATTTGGTGACCCTTGGTCGTTCTATCTCTTCATAGCACATTCTATATATTGTATGCAAACCATTTGCAAAGCAAGTTGGTTGGTTGGCTTGTAACTTCTGGGAGACTGTGGGAAAGAAACTTTGTTTATGCATTGTATATTTTTATAGAGAATTAATGAAAGGCAACAGCTCTGATTCATGAGATTCATGTGGTTGTGAGTGTAGCAAGTGTTTCTCTTATGTTTCATATGTATCTTGTTATGTTTCATAGTTCATTTCATATTCATTTCTGGTGAAATTTTTCAAGTGAGATCAGGTAGAATTCAATTCTATTGCTCTACTTGTGGGAAAGTTTCATGTGCAGTGTTTCATTCTTCTATTGAAAAGGATTTATGTCACCCATGCCCTTTTCACCTTCTTAATCAATCTTTCCATTCCGCCATATTTTAAAACTAAATTGCTATGCTTTCAGCCTACCTTGCCTCACGAAATAATCTGTGCCTTCGTGTTAAGTTCTCTGTTCATTGAAGTCCAGTGGTCCCATAACATCCCAGAAACACAGTCATTCAAAAAACCACTTATTATTTTCATTTGCACTTACTAGTATAAGATAAATAATTCAATTGAAAGTCATCTCAGTCCTTTTCGTTTATCTATTCACTGAGTGTGACCTGGAGAGAGCCCTCTCCTGTTTTTGTAGGGCTAGCTACCAGAATGAGTGTGGTTTGTGGTTACCCTGAATTTTGCCTTTTTTCAGCCTGGGGAGGATTTAGGTGCTAACACCATAGTCCCCAAATTCTCCTGATGAGCCACTGTTTCTCCTAGAGGATCGTCCACAACTCCAAATATTTCATTAAGGATTCCAACAATCATCGTTTCCCCCAAATTCGCTTGACAATCCACTGTTTCTCCTATAAGATTGTCCATAACTCTGAATATTTCGTTAAGGATTTCAACATTCATCGTTTCAGTGGAAAATGTATGACTTTCCAATTTAACACTCAAACTATCCATTGTGGCCTACAATAGTTCTTCCTTTACCTATAATAGCTCAAGCATCTAATTCAATAGGGAAAAATGCACTCTCTCCTAGGTGACCACCATTTTTCCTTGCCTAGAAATGAGAGTAGTGAGAAAGGCCATGCCCGTGGTTAGTTGTGACAACAAGTGAGTCTCGCCAACTTTCTCCAACCTAGATGGGTGCTTCATTGATTTGTAGGTAGCATCTAATATACTTCAATACATTGGCGAATAAGCCATCATGAAGAGCCTCCATTTTTAACTACCTGTTCCAGTCATTCTCCATCCATCAGGTCCCTCAGTGTATTCTATGCCCAGGTTATTTCTATGCAATTGTCGGACGACATAAACCATAGACGAATCATCCCTTCTACTGTAGAATTAAATAAGAGTGCCAATTGAGATGTTATCTTCAATTTCCTTCTTGCACCTTAGCTCTGCTACTATGTTGGAAGATCAAGGTTCTTGTAGATTATAACTGACTTTCCTTAGTTGATAATTACTTGTGATTATTAGTTGGCCTTTTATTACTTTTATTTCCTCTTCATCAAGAAATTACCAAAATAATGAAGGTCAGAAAAAGATAAAGTACACAAGATATAAGCTCCGAGCCAAGGAGAAACCTCTCTAAGGGGAAACCTATAAATAATACTTCTCTTCTTATAGAATCAAATCAAGATGAGACTTCCAAGACCCAAAGACCAAAGTCAAAGCTCTCCCAAGCACCAAGTCAACCCTTCAACAATATCTCTTTAAAATGAGTCAGAGACTTCCAAATTCAGCGAAGGTCAAACACTCTCAAAGTAGCTTCAAAATCTCGGCCCTGCAACTTTAAGTCTACAATTTTGGCCTGAAAATTCATCCCCCACAATTCGCACAGAAAACCTTAGACAACTTCACACACAAGGAAAAAAATATGCTTTTCCAAGATTTCTTCTTCACTTCGAATTCTTCTTCTTCTTCTTGACTTCTCACCCTTCTTTCTTCTTATCTTGTTTCAGAAAAAAATTAATTGAGTGAGTGATCCAAAGGAGTCGAAGTTCCTCTTATTTATAGTCTTCTTGAGGAGTTGAATAGGCCTCTTTCAGTCGAATTCACCATGGCTAGGCTGACTTGGTCTTTGGGAAGAAATTGACTTTCTAGTTTAAAAAATAATGACTTTCTTTTGTTACAAAAAGTCCAATTGGGACTATAATACATGAAAAGAATTCTTCTTTGATCCATATTTAAAGAGGAACACAATAAAATATAGAGATAACCATATACACAAAGATGCAGTGGAAATAATACTTCATTTCATTAATGAAAAATACTGAAATATGCTTACAACCGGAAATAGAAATAAACCAGCTAGGGTGATGGTAGCTTATCTCTGAGAAGAGATGTGTGGCTACATGCCTCTGAACTGTGTTACACTGAGGCTCGAAGGCCTATTTATTGTTGAGAAACAATGGAAAAACCCTTCACATTACAAAACCTAACTCTGGAAGATGAAACGCCAAATTGTGGGCCCCGTTTTTGGGTAAGTTGGTACATCAACTTCCCGGGGTCACGAATTGGTCGTCTTATCTCCGTTTGACGTGCATGATAGCCCGTTGGAAAGATCTCTCCGAGGACTCTGGAAGTTTAGGACACAAAAAATTGCTAAAAATAGTAAACTGTGCTATAATTAAGGAAACTGAAAGAACTGAAAGAAGCACTAGAGGGGATCCACGTGGAATTAACGGGTGGCCACCAATATCCACCTGGATCATTCTTTGACTCAATTAGCCCTAGAAGCATGAAGAACATGCTTTGACCTAGATTTTAAACATCAAACTCATGCTTGAATAAAACAAAAATATTTTTCTCTTTTATATAAAATATACAATTTCATGATTACAAAAGTCGTTATGAAGACTGAATCTAGTTACTTTTTCCTATAGATGGGAACTTGAACCAATGCACTATTCACCATGTACGATAATCTTATATTAGTGATTCAATTCAAACCTATAAAAGGGTTACATAAACCCTGGTGATTCAATTCAACCCTACAAAAAGGGTCACATGGACTCTACGAGGAATGGTAGAAGAGAGAAACTTTATAGGGTTGTTTTAGTGTCATGTTTGCTCATTTTATTGAGGTAAGATTATCGTCCTTACTGGTACTTGATTGGCGTGGATTTAGAAATTCCCTATCAATTTTGGATTTAAGATCTATTGAATGAAATATTTACACAAAAATAAGTTAATTTAGTATTGTTAACTAGCATATTAATAGATTTAGTGATTAAAGGCCAAATTTAAAGGAAAGAGCTATATTTTAATTTTAAGGGTTCGTTTTATTTTAGTTTTTCAATATTTAAACAAATCACTCCTTTTATATGAAAATGAAAAATAATTTAAAATTTTATATATACTTCACACATCTCATCTCTTATTATGTCAAATTGTATATACATCGCATAAGGAATCATGTATTTAGAACAAAAATCCAAATATACTTGATTATGTGCACACAAGTGGTATTGGTTCATGCGTATTACAGTCTATAGAGCAATCATATGGAGGGAATTACATAGGAATGTTTACTTTTTAATCCCTTATAGGCCATCTTGAAAATACAATGAATCTATTCTTATTCTTTACTCGGTAATTGGTCCAATTGTTCAAACAATTGCAATGAGTTTTTAAATAACTGAAAATATAGTATTGTTCTCTGGATATCATTGAAATTCCCACCAAAAAAAAAATAATAACTATTTAAAATCTCTAATAATACAGATTTCCTCTAAAAGAAATATAACTTACTAAATATTTTCCATGAGAATTGTAGGCCTAATTACTGGCATACATCTATATTATGATGAAAAACACCATCACCACAAGAGACATAGATATAAAATTATTTTTTTGTCTACAAAAACAAAGTTTAAATTGAATACTACTTATTGAATGCTAAATTTTTGATAACAAAGAATCAGACCTAGTTTTAATCACTTTTAATCTCTAATGCCCATTATTGCGTCTTCATATTGAGTACGAAAAAATAAGTGTTGACATTATTCATAAATCCAAGAAAGTAGAGTAGGGAATGAATGCAGGAAAGCTACACAAGTAGTAAGAAGACCTATAGGTGAATCCATAAGAGATTGGTAAGTATTGTTTGTAAATCTGTACAACAAAAGGATGAGGGGTTGAATCAAATTGGAATTGTTTTCCTCTGTGAGAAACAAGAGAATTCATCAGAACCAAAACACATAATATTCAATGCCAATACTAAACTCTAATTTCAATAAATAGATAATACATACATGAGCTCTATGACAAAAAGAATATATTGCTTAAATATGATATAACTTTTTTTGTACTGTCATAATATGGGAAATGATTTAAAAAGAATCATAAAAATAAATAAAAGGTAGAAAATATTATGAAAACTTTCCCTATTTTTCAATTGGAAAAATCTAAAATCTTTTTTTATGTTAAATTATATTCTTTTTAAAATACTAACTTTTATTTACATGTACTCTAATTTTATGCCCTTTTATAATAAATTAAAAAACTTTTAACCAAAAATGATGACTTCAATTTTGATTTTTGGATGTTCACTTGAAATTAATGAAGATCTAGAAAAGATAATTTAACAAGGGAAGTGCATGGCAGCTAGTCCCTGCCTGGGGCTTGAAGTAAACTAGACACCAGTGTTGCGATAATCCAAGGCGGGTTTTGAAGAAAACTAGAGACCAGTGTCTTGATAATCCAACCTTTCCTAGTAGGGCGATTAAGATCTTCTTGAAATAGAGGTCAAGGTGTTGTAAGGCTCCTTTATTGCTAAATAAAGGATTTAATCCAACGGAAAGAGGTTCAATATCTTAAGTCAACGCCTCTGATAAAGGACAGTCAAGCCAAAGAATTTTGCGGAGTTTCAACTGGCTAATAAATGGAAATAAGGTAAGCTTTAGCAATAAAGGATTTAAACCAGTGGAAAGAGGTTCAATATCTTAAGTCAATGCCTTCGGTAAGACAAAGTCAAGCCAAAGAATTATGTGGAGTTTCAATCGGCGAATAAACAACAATAAGGGCAACTTTAGTTTAGTTCAAGGCCATTGAGAGATTAAACTCTTCGACCGGGTGGTCGATTTGAAAAACCTTATAAGATGCATGTTTGAATAAAGAAAACTTTGTTTATAGAGGTTCCAAGTCATATTAATCCAATGGGGTTTTAAACTCTATTTTTGTATGGGGGGATCGAGGTACATAGTAATCTCTATGCTATAAGCATTACCCTAATCAAACATGTTGGCTACATTGTATAAGTGTATTCCATGGAGAGCTACATGTCTAACATGAATGGAACAGAAAGTGATTGATCATGCTAGTTTGTTTTTTGTTGATGTTGTGATAATATAGTCTTTCCTAGTAGGACGATTCCAAAAACCTACAACTACAAGGGAGGGTTAAATCATTGAATTATGAACTTGAACATGCTAATTAATAATGGTAGATGTTGCTTTTCATGTGCAATGAACCTATAATTTATCAGATATATAATGAATGATGATCTAGGTCAAACTATTTATTTGGTTAGCTTTAACATTTTCTCCACACTAATAAATCTTCTCTGCTCACAATTTGACAGTTTTTGGGATTAATTTTTTTTATTTAATATGATGTGTATGGTTACCAAATTTGAAGTGATAGTCTACAATTAGACTAATGGTTCACTTAAAAACCAATTAGCTGCGCGTTAAACACATTTTATACGTGTATTCTTCATGAGGGTCCCACTTTGGCTTCTTACTCCCTATGCGCTCCAAACTCCACAGTTCATCTGGTTTCTTCAGATCCAACCAATATCACGTCGTATCACGTGCCAACTAACCGAACGATCTACACCATAAATCTGTCCCGTTCAATCCAACGGTTATCGCACCATCTTGCGTGAATTCTTGCATGACTGATATCAAGTTAAGAGCGCGTGAGAAAAGTGGTTTCCTTGTGCGACGTGTCACCAGCTTAGGTTAATCGTGCAATTTGGAGAAATACCATTTCCCATTTATTTTCCACGCGATATATCAGTTACTGCTTTCCAATACTACCCACGTGTTCAATACAGAACCTTTAATAAATGTGCTTAATAAGATTTACCGCCTAATCTGAGTATTAACCCTTAACACTAATTAATTGTGATTAACAATAAATACATAAATGGAAATAATTCCCGATTAGGGTACAAAACACCAATACGCAGATTCAAGAGAAACTTTGCACCAGGAATGACACGCAACATGACACTTAATCAATTATTCAATAATATAGATATTACAAAGTCTTGGCCCTCTCGGCTTCATTACAATAATTTGTCTGACCTTTGTTTCCTCGCAAATCCTATCTCTCTCTCAATATTTCACTTACTCCCTCTTCTATTCCTTCCAAAATCTCTATCATTACATTTTTTTTCTCTTTTATGGATCAAATCCTATCCTAACTGCATTGACAACTCAATCTTTATTTTCATCAGCTCAACTATTAAATCCCTATTCTCAAGCTCTAATACACACCTATTCTAACAACTTATCTCCTATTCTAAAAATAATACAATGATTTAATTTTACCATAACTGAAGTAAAGATAAATTTGAGAGGTTCAACCCTCTCTACTAAAACTGATTTTGACCACTCAGGTCAATGAAATTCATCTCATGTGAGCCAAAACATGTGAACATACAATCACATTGTTGGCTAAGTCTAGATGATCCTGCATCAGACTCTCGGGGAAGAAAAGAATCATTCATCAAACTTTCAGTATTGAATCCATACTTCTGCAACTCTGCAATTGTTGACCAACTGGCATCCTCTATTGGTTGTCCCTTCCATTTGACCAAATAATTAAAATAAAGCTGTCCTCTGGTTCTTTTAGTTACTCTTTTCTCTAGAATATCTTCCACCTCTTTCTTGATTGTCTTTTGCATTTGTTCTTCCTAATGTACAGTCTGTTCTTCATCTTCTGCAGGTTCATTTTGTATCTCTGTCTTTGTCTCCTTGTATGGGTAAAAATCTGCAACATTAAATATAGGTGATATTCCAATCCCTTCTGGAAACTTAATTTCATAAGCATTTGTTGAAAATGTTCTCATAATTCTACATGGCCCTATCTTTGTCATCTTTAGTTTGTTATAATTCCCAATAGGAAACCTTTCTTTCCTTAAGTACACCATCACTAGATCTCTCACTTGGAAATATTTTTCTTTCCTCATCATATTAGCTCTCCGTTTGTATTTTCCACTGCTTTCCTACAATCCGTCTTTGACATCTTCTTGTAGTCTTTGCATCTGCTCTACAAATTCTTCAACTTTTTCACTTCCTATCTCCTCTTTACCCAAATTTCTGAGCTCATACACACCTCTTGGATTCATTCCAAAAACAACCTGAAATGGAATCTTCCCCGTACTTCGGTTTGGAGTGTCATTATAAGAAAACTCAGCTTGAGAATGTGCTAAATCCCACTTCTTAGGATTTTGATACACCAAACTTCTCAATATTCTTCCCAAGTTTCTGTTTACCATTTCGGTCTATCCATATGTTTGAGGGTGATATGCAGAACTAAAACTAAGGTTGGCACCTAGTTTCTTCCAAAGAGTTTTCCAGAAATTCCCAACAAACTTTGTATCCCTATCAGACACATTCCTTACAGGTAATCCATGCAACCTTACAATTTCTAAAAAAAACAGATTAGCAATATGTGTTGCATCACTAGTCTTTTACATGCAATGAAATGAACCATTTTAAAAAATCTATCTACCACAACATAAATGGAATAATTTCCTCTTTGAATTCTAGGTAATCCCAAAACAAAAAAACATACTAATTGCATCCCATGGTCGGTCTCGCATTGGTAATGGTTGGTACAATCCTGTATTTTAGCTTCTCCCCTTAGCATGCTGACATATCCTGCACTTTTCAATAAATCTCTTAACATCAGTTTGCATCTTTGGCCAGTAGTAAAAAGCATTTACCTGAGCAAAAGTTTTTTCTTGTCTAAAGTGAACAAATAACCCTCCACTGTGTTTCTCCTTGATTATGTTTTCCCTCATAGAACATTTGGGAATGCACAGTTTGTTACCTTTAAATAGTAAACCTCCTTGGATAAGATAATCTAACCACTGGCTTCTATTATGGACTATCGGTTTTTGTACAACTGCATAAATATCTTTAAATTCTGCATCATCTTTATACATATCAACCATTTCTTCAAATGCTACAATACCAGCTCTTAATTCTCGCACAGTGAAATTTAGCCTGCTTAAAGCATCAACAACTTTGTTTAGCTTGCCACTTGTATGTTTGATCACAAAAGTAAAACTTTGTAAAAAATCTACCCACTTGGCATGCTTTTGATTCAAATTTGGTTGATTGTTTATAAATTGCAATGCATGATTATCAGAGTACAATACAAACTCCTTTGGCAGCAAATAATGTCTCCACTTTTTTAAAGCTTGCAAAATAGCATAAAATTATTTATTATAAGAAGAATATTTCCTCTTAGCTTCATTTAGTTTCTCACTAAAGTATGCTATTGGTATTTGTTCTTAACTTAAAACTGCTCCAATTTCACTCCACTAGCATCAGTTTCAACTTGAAAAAAATTTCCAAAATCAGGCAGAGCTAAAATTGGTTTTTCTGTAATTTTCTTCTTCAGCAACTTAAAATTTTGATCTTCTACTTCTTTCCAGTTGAATGGCTGAGTAGTCTCTTTGATTGTTTCAATAATTGGTGCACAAGTATGACTAAAACTTCTGATAAATTTTCTATAAAAACTTGTAAGACCATAAAAGCTTCTTACCTCAAATATGATTCTTGGAATAGGCCAGTTCCAAATTGCTTGGACTTTCTCTAGATCCATTTTCATACCTTCTTTAGAAACTACAAATCCCAAATAGATTAATTCTTCTTTCATGAAACTACATTTCTTCATATTTATCAGCAATTTCTCTTTCTGCAGAGTTCTTAGAGCCAACTTAAGATGCTCTAGATGTTCTTCTTTGATTCTACTGAAAACTAGAATATCATCAAGATAAAGAATGACAAACTTACCTGCATATTCCTTTTGATTCTACTGAAAACTAAAATATTATCGAGATAAAGAATGACAAAATTACCTGTGTATTCCTTCAAGGCTTCATTCATCAATCCCATGAATGTACTGGGTGCATTAATGAGTCCAAAAGGCATCACTAACCACTCATACAATCCACTGTTTGTTATGAATGCAATCTTCCATTCATCTCCTTCTCTAATCCTTATTTGATGGTATCCACTCTTCAGGTCTATCTTAGTAAAATACTTTGACCCACTTAAACAATCCATCAAATCATCCATTCATGGTAAAGGAAAACGATGCCTGATTGTGATTTTGTTGATGGCTCTAGAGTCTGTGCACATGCACCACTCACATCCTTTCTTTGTATTGAGTACTGTTGGTAAAACACATGGACTAAGACTCTATTTGATTAATCCCTTATCCATCAGTTCTTTCACTTATCTCCCAACTTCTGCATTTTCACGAGGATTCAATCTGTGTGCTTCTTTGTTTGGAAAACTTGCTCCAGGTATCAGGTCAATGTGATGACTAATACTCCTGATTGGTGGCAATGCATTTGGTAGCTCATCCACAATAATATCAGAAAAATCATTCAACAGAGTTTTGATTTCTTTAGGTAAATCATCCAAGTTTATAGAAGTCAAAAATACCTTAGGTCTTCCTATGATAGCAAAATACATTTCTTCACCTTTTCCAACTTCTTGCAACAACTCCTTTCCACTCATCAGCATAACACTATTTCCAATTGTTCCTTTGTATGCTCCATCCTTTAATGGCAACAATGTATGCTTCACTCCATCCTTCTCCAAGGTATAGGTGTTTTTTATACCATCATGAATGGATTTTCTATCAAACTACCAAGTTCTTCCCAGCAATACATGGTATACATCCATTGGCATTACATCACATAATACTGTTGAGCCTCAGACCTGCACTTCTTTAGACATCCTCTCAGCCTCCTTTTCCTATTCATTTCCTTCTTTTGCCACTCATTCCCTCCATCAAATTGCTTAAATCATTGTATTTTAGGACTTTTTACATGGTTTGCTAATTATGCTAATGACTGTGTTGTTGGTTTAGAATTTTGGTTCAAAGTGCTGCATTTCCGCAGCTCACACAGGGTTTCCGCAGCTGATCTCGGTTTCCGCAGCCAACCCCGGATTCCGTAGCTGTTTTATTAAATGTTATGTTCCAGGTGTCCTCCGGGAAGAAGAGCCACATGGGCAAGTTCATGGAACCAAGGACATGGTGTGTGTCCTTCCAGCTCACCCAAACCGGTCATCAAAACCCATGGTCAACGAGGAGGCAACTACGGTCAACAGAAGTCATTGGCGGTGGCACGGCTCTGCGTGTTCTGTTTTAGAGCACGTGAAGAACAGGTGGCATCTTCCTCAGCCACGAAGATAGTGGGAAACATGAATCCAACAGCATATTGAATGCCCACAACGACTGTTGCCTAAATCCGAGGACGCAGCAAGACTACATGTTTTTACATAGCTGCTTGAATAGCTTAGTTTTAGCTAAGTTAGTTTGCTTTCCTCTGTTATAAATAAAGCATCTTTGAACGCTGGATAGTTAGCCGCTGATATGTAATTTTGAACTCCCCACTGTACTTTCTATTTTGATACATAATATATGAGAAGACTGTTTTCCATTTGAGCGTGTAACTGATCATTGAGCCGGCTGGAGTAGGCAGAGGGCCCCTGTTTACATAAGGCCTGTATAGTACTCTTTAATTTCTTGCATTTCTTTTTCTCATTTCATGCATAATAGTTGTATAGAATGCCTTTGATTGTTGTGTTTTGATCATGTACAATAGTTGTATATAGATTTTGAATTCTTCTTATTTATATTTCTGCACTTTTCCATGACTGATCAGTGTGTTATGTAGGTTTCTTAGGTGTGCCCGGGACAATTTCTTTATTTTCTTTTTCACAACTAGTGACACTTGTGATCATCTTGTCTATGTTGCTGACCTTCCTTGTTTTGCAGCCTTTATTTCCTTACTATCATTTCTTTAATTTGCATAGTTGCTTTCTGCTTTTAGACATCAAGTTGTTTACCTATTGATGGTTTCTTCTTCATAATTTAATATCTTCATTGAGGACCAAAATATCACTTAGCACAACTTGGTTTAGTTGCTCAAGAACTCATAATTGCTTGGATTATTTTTAACTGTTTCTCACATGATATATTCAGTTAAAAGGCAAGAGGTTAAGAAGAAGTTAAAGTATTTGTGACTAGTCTTTATTTTATGTAGATTTACTTCAGTTTCACATTACTAAGTTTTTATTTTTAGCTAGATTTAACATAGATTTCATCTTCATTTTCTTGCAGCAGCGGAGATACTGGACCAATGTCATTAGTCTTTTATTTGATGCCTTTATTTTCCTTTAAGAGTTGATTTCATTTCAGTTGTTGTTCAAACTTTCTTGTAGAATACTTTTAAGTTATAAGAAATCATTTAAAGCTCATCACAATCTCACACACTTCATTTGTTTTATTTCATTTCCATCACATCATAGTAGGAGAAATATACTTGAAAACAAACTTAAAAAGTTTAAAACGACAAAAGCTTAAGAAACAGTTGCCTAAGTACATACAATACATCTCATTTCATCAGCTTACGAGCCCCGGGTTGACATTTAAAAGTTGCAATTTAGACATCACTAAATTGACCAAAAAATTTTGGCACCGTTGCTGGGGAAGTGAAATTAGGTAGCCAATTTCTAAAAAAAAATATAAAAACAAGAAAATTTCAAGGAAGGAAAATTAATAACCTCTCAAAGTATGCTCTCCTCTTGCACCTAGTGTGATCTGGAGGATCAGAAAATAGAAAGTTATTGGTTTAATAGTTTCTTGAGTATGCTCTCTTCTTGCACCTAGAGTGACCTGGAAGATCAGAAAGAGAATTATTACCCTGATTTGAAGAAAAATAAAAAATGACATGCATAGAGCAAGAGATTCTAGGGGAAGATTTTTAGCTAGAGCCAAGAGTTCAATTTTCACAACTCCATCTACTTCAAGAAATAGGCAAGAGACACCTCCATCATCTCCAACTCACACTCCTAGCTCTAGGATTCCTGGAATTCAAGAGGCAGTAGTTGACTCTCCCACACCATCTATTGAATCCGAATTAGAAAGAGATCCTTTCCTTCCTTCTACAGGGAGACAGATTGTAATTGAAGAAGTAGAATCACCTGAGGAAGAAGGAGAAATTCCTCCTCATTCACCCTTGGTAGAGGAACCAGAGAACTCTGAGGTCTCTGAAGAAACTACCATGGCAAAAGAAGGAGAAACCGGACTTGGTAGAGGTAGAGGTAGAGGTGGAGGAGGAAATAATGGAGGAGGTAGAGATAACATTGGAGGAAATAGGGATGGAGACAATTCATTTGGATTTCCTATAGTCGATGATGACTCCTGAGCCACAATGAAAAACATTTTGCAATCTGTCCTCCCAAACTTTCATGGATTAAGAAATGAGGACCCTGAAACATTTCTATTCGAGTTTGAGGTCGTATTTCAAACTTATGATTATCTGGAAGACGCTCAAAAACTCAAATTGTTCCCTTCAACATTGAAAGGGGCAGCCTTGAAATGGTTCATGGGATTACTCACTCAATCCATTAGTACTTGGAATGATATGAAACAAACATTTTTGGATAGGTACCTGGACTATTGTATGCCCACCAATCACAAGGATGAGGTATTCAAGAGGGTGAAAAAGGAAGATGAAAATTTGGAGGATTTACTTGAAAGATTTCAATATAACCTGAAAAGAGCAAAAATGAGTAACTTAGATGAGGAAACTTTGAAAGCCCTTCTATTAAAATCCATTAGAGATGAATGGATAGATATTTTGAGCATGATGGGAAAAAGAGACATATCTCAACTTCCACTTCATGATATAGCAGAGCTATGTGTTCATCTCTCAAGGGAAAAATCTAAAACTCAAAAGGGCCTAGAGATCCTTCTCTCCTCAGAGCAAACAAATCTGCAACTGGATCGGTAAGTAGGGCTGAGATAGGCAACATGCTTGATGAATTAAAAATTGATATCTTAGGAAGTCTTAGTGAGCAACTAGACACTCTTAAGATCCATAATAAACAGCAAGCAGAAGCCGAAGCTTTAGCTATCTTTTGCCCAAAATGTAGAAAGAAACATGCTCTAAGGGAATGTCCCTTGGATGCAAAGGTTGTGGAAACATGTGTGATCTATTCAGAGAATCATGAAACCAAGGATTGTCCTTCAATCCCTGGCCTCAAAGCTGTCTTTCAGGAAGATCCAAGTACCATTGAGTCTCTCTGTTTTGTTGCCAGGAGACCTTGGCAGGGGCAACAAAATCAAGGGTTTAACAACTCTATGAATTTTCAACCTCCACCAAATTGGAATCCTTGGCAACAACCTTGGTCCCAACCTCAAAATCCTTATGGGAAATTTGCTCAATTCTACCAATATCCTCCATCTTTTCAAAATCAACAAGTTCCACAACTTCCAATCCAAAATCCACAACTATCATTGCCATTTCATCAACAACAACCCTCTCAACAGAATTCAAATTCTCAACTCTTGCTTCAACAAAAGTCAAATCAACTTCCTTCTCAGCCATTGTCAAACCCCAATAATAAAAACCCTCAAAATTTTCATGATGGAAGGTCTACAATTTCAATTTCCTGCCTATATGATTGTTCCTCTCAATGATGTACAACTTAGATCAGGTAGAGTTCTAGATAAACCTTCTATAGATGTTCATAAGCAAAGCATTTCTGAGGAAGATTCTCTTGAAGCCAATAAGGGTTTTGAAGCATCTCTTCAAAAGTCAAGCACTCAAAAAGGAAAAGAAAAAGAATTAACCCCCACAACTCCTATAGTTGAGCAACCTGCATCTTCATCCACACCTCCTTTTCCTGAAAGGTTACAAA
>APFE031612740.1:0-31419 GCA_000404065.3 Pinus taeda
CAACTCCAAGATAAATTCAATTTTCTTCTCTTTATAAATGTTAAGTTGATATAAAATTCCTGCTAATTTGGGTGGCAGTTGATGATTCTCTTAAATGAATTTATCATCACCATGCATTCACATGGAAAGTGTCTCTCATCCGACTTCAATATGCCTACTCTGTATGCTAATCCATCAATTTCATGATGCCTAATCGACTGCTCCATATCCACTATGTGACCTCCTTGTACTTAACACTAATGCCTCATTCACTTACTTGGCAATGGAAAACATTATGTATGTCTAAAAATTTCTTTGGCTCTTTTGTCACCCAACTTTTTCATGATTCATCACTCACCCTGTCATACACTTATTTCCTTCCAAAAGAAAAGCTACAATTCCCTCAATGATTCTAAATTCCTCTTCCTTGTTCTCCCCCCTGCTACTATGGTTCAAGAGAGTAGATGTATAAGGAATGAAGGCAATGGATGTGGTCGTGATCATCATTCCCATGTTTTAGATTTTGATTAAAAAATCTAATTTCTTCATTCCAAATATTCATGAAAGCATACCACACAATGTGTCCTCCGTGGAAGCTAATGAATTATGGAACGTAGGTGGTTGGCATTGGGCCTTAAAAGTTTACTAGCCAGACAGTTATAGAAGCAACAACAAGTCAATGAAGCTTCCATAAGGAAGGTTGTTAATTCTAAGAATTAATAGTCTCCACGAATCTCTACGGGGCCTTATCCACTCCTTCGACCTCTCCTTCTCTCCTATCTCACTCTACCATTCCCACACTAGCTCCCAAGATGGTATAAACTCCCTTTCAATCTCACCTGCTTCCCCTGGGCCCTTCCTCTTCAATCATTATTGAGTATATGCAACTGAAATGTCAAGTGAGTGGAGCAGCTAATAAGGCACAACCATAGCAAGCTTTGAATTCTTATGGTTGTCTTACCATTGAGGAGGAGACAAAATATGCACTAGCATAATTCTGGCCTCATAGCACACTTGATGGCTCAACAACTTCTAAAGGAAAGAAAAATGTTTGAAGCATCTTTTTGAATGGCTTGTATTCTTAGCCCTAAGGAAAATTCTCACACGCTATTTTTTTTATTACAATCACCGATTATGTATGCTACTAACTTTCGATTTGCCCATGAATAGATATTTATTTGACCCTAGATTTCAAACAGTGACCGATTGGTTTCCCATGGTGGGAAGATGGTCTGAAACCTAGTTCCACCAGAATAACTGACATTATTATGGTTGTGTAAATTTTGTACATCATTTTTGCTAATATGAAGTTCTTTACATTTCTACAAAAGAATATATATATAATTGTTTTATTTAAGGTTCACATTGAAATATTTTATATATTATCAACATCAAAATATTATTTCATAATATGTATAGAGTGGATATTGAAATATACTAGTTGGAATGAATATTCAAATTCTAATTGGGTGCATCATCCTATCATGGAACATGATGTGTTACCTAAAGAAAATGTATTGAGTATCTCTCAAATCATACCCATTGATATTTCTTGTAAACCCAGGATCATAGAAAACATCATGATTGTAGTGAATTTCACTCCAAATGATATTTCTACCTATATTGCTCTTTTCATATAATTCTAATATGTATTCACTTGTACATATGAAGAGTTATGTATCATTGATAGCCATATGCATGAAAGAAATAATCTGCTCAAGAAAGGATTTCACCCAATAAACCCTCACAAAGTTGATATCCTTAAGGAAGATGTTGAAAAATTACTTAAATCTTAGTTCATATGTCTATTTTCCTTAATTGAATAGGTTTCGAACATAATTCTTGTCACAAAAAAAGGGTACAATTCATGTTTTTGTCATCTAAAGGAACTCAATAGGGAATTACCAAAAGATAACTATCCAACCCCATTGATTGACCAGATCATTAATTGTTCACTAGTAATGTTATTCTCATTCATGGATTCTTTTCTTTGTTATAAGTAGTGGTGGGCTCCAGTATTGCAGCAATAATGCTGCAACTCCTGGGACTCCCCTCTTTACTTTTATCAACCCGGTTGTTCGTAACAAACTTGGAAGCGACGGTGCTGTATGCACAAGTATTGGCTCTTGTCGCAGCTGTTACTTGGTCAGCTGGCACAAGTCCACCAAGGCTTTAGACAACTTCGATAAGCTCTTACATGAAGCTTGTAAATGATGGATGAAAGCTAACTCGAAGGGTAGCTAATCTACTTTCGGAAAGAAACTGAAAGCAAAGGAGGAATGCAAACCCTAGCAAACCCTAATTCTACCAGCTAGTCCTACTGATGTAAGAAGGAAGATGCAAGATACTAAATTAGATGCCATTAACTTCTAAGAAGATGAAATGAATGTATCTAAGCTATGTCTACAGTAGAATCTGAAAGAACTATCTTTTTGTTTTTTTGAATAAGTGTCAATTTTCACATGCATATACTTGAACTGTGCTTCACTGTGCAGGAGTGGACCAAGGAAGAGGAATGCTTGGAAGTAGTTGGAGAGGCTCAGAGAGGGTCTAAGGGGCCCCTAGCACTATTCCCCAGAGTCTCACAAGGTTTGGTTATCAGAAAACCTCACTTGTGAGCTTCTACAGGAAGTCTGCAGGGGTTCTACAGGAAACTTCAGAATTTCTACAGGAAACTTGGAAGTCGGTTTTTAGGATGGGGATGCATGAAGGAAGGTGCATGAATGGATCTAAAGGTAGGATAGGGGTCTAAACATGGCCTGAGGACTGGTGGGAGGTTTGGTGGAAGGCTGACTTGGCTCGGAGCTGAAGGTGAGAATCCCGAGGAAGGGTCATTGAATGTCATGGACATCCCTCCTTCAAGTCCTCATTTCAGGCTTGGCTACCTTATAGCACATGATTGCTTTGACTTTTCTCCAATACGTCAAAAAACCTGAAATAGACACATGTTAACCTTTTAGGAAAGGTAACTTCCCTTATTCATACCAAAGACACAAACATACTAGAAGTAATGCATAAACTATAGAAAATGATGGATTTGAACAAGGGTTGAACAATGAAAATGAGGACAAATGAGCCCAAATTGTTACAAATTTGGGGCTCATCATCACCCCCCTGCTAAAAGGGTTGCTCATCCCTGAGCAACTAGTCCAGCTCCTCATCTTTCATTTCTTTGATGGCCACTCTCACATACCAGGCTTCTGAAGTAGTGTCCTCAACACTGTCATGAAATCCAGCCTTCCTCTCCACTTCTTCCCACTACTTATGCTCCTCCTCTTCTAATCCTCCCTCTAATAATCCCAACACCAAGGGTGGACTTAGCTTGAGACCTATCCAACTAGCTTCGAGGTTCTGCATAGACTTCTTGTAGAGAGGTACCCATGCCAGGGCCTCCCTCATCCGAGTTGGAGTGTGATATTCTCGAATCTTGAGGCTGTGGTACAATGTGTTCCACCTACGAGTGCAAGCATGAACACAATTGTCCCCAAGTAACCTTTCCATGTCCTCGAAGTGTGCTATGGCCTGGGCTTGACGATCCATGTAATCCAGTAATCCCTGCGAATTGGTTGCTAGGTTTTGGTGAGCGGATATCAGTGTTGTGGGGTCCCCTGGTTCTGCTCTGATCAACAGCGGTTCATGTAACTCTCGGTCCATCATATTCCTAACCTCAGCTGCTATCTTCTCTTCGTGGTTTAACCATGAGGTCATTGCCATCAGCTGCATATCCCCTACTTCTGTGTTGGGTTCCCACGAAGTGATGTTTGGAAGTGTGAAGTTATGGAGGTAAAACTCTGAGAGCTTGGCCTTATCTTCCGAGGAACTGGTGTTACATAAATCTGTGAATTGTTGGGGGTTCTCGATATGAGAGATACCCCTCTATGCCAATGTATTAATTTGGAACTGCAGCCACTGGTCCCGAATGTACAAGCCATAAGATTTAGCTGGATGCCTACATTAGAGTGCTTCCATTGCCCAACTAGCCATACAGGCCAGTTGTGCCTCCTTTTCTTGCACCTGTTCCCTTAGTGATTGTACCTCAATATCTGCCTACAGTTCCCTTTCCTGTAGCTGCTAGTTGAATTCCTCAAGATCAACTTGCATCTCTTCTTCCCCTTGAGGCTCTGCTGAGGGATCCTTGGCTGCCATTCCCTTTTCTTTCCCTTGTTCCTGCAGCTAGAGCTGCTGCCTGAGCAACTCATTTTCTTCTCTCAATTTGGTTTGCTGGGAGCTTTCCACATGCCTTACTCTTGCCAGCTCCCTTTCTGCTTCCTTGAGCCTTTCCTCTACAGGCCCAATATCCGCTACTCGCTTAGATTTAGCTATACTCATCCACGTGTGGGTTCAGACCCGTTCTTCTTCTAGTGCTAAAAACAGTGGCACTGTAAACTTTTGGGGAATAATTCTGCCTGCTTCCAAAAAGTTATAATAAGAGTCCAAGTTGGGTTGTGGGCTTGGCTCCGCAATAACATCAGGTTTCTCCTGCTTTGGTGGTGACTTCGCTGCTCCCTCCTCCTTTGTTGGTGACTCAACTGCCTTCTCCTCCATCTGCTCAATTTCCTTGAGCCTAGCCAGAGTTTCCTGTAGAATGGCCTCAGCATCCTGTAGAGAGGCTTGTGAGCTCATTTTTTTCACTCTATCCTTCCATGAAGATGTTTTCGGGCTTCCCCTCTCAGAAGTGATGGAGGATTTGGAGGGGGACTTATCCCTTAGCATGGTAGGAGCATCCACAATAAGGATAGGTTCTTTGGATGGAGGCTGGGGTCTGCCAGTCTTAATTCTCACACTCCTCCTTGCTTTGAAATACAAAGGAGTCTCCCTTTTTCGTTTTTCTTTTGGCTTGGGAGGAGTACTTAGGGCGGCCAACACAGCTGTTGCCTCCCTAGCTAGGATTTCAACTGATTTCTCCTGTTGTTGTTCTTCTTTCGGACTTCCTGTAAAAAGTCCTGTAGTGGGTGCTTTCTGGCTTCCTGTAGAAGCCGTTTTCAATTTTCCTGTGGAGGGACCTTGCTATTTCCATGAAGGAATTCTTCGCTCCCTCCTTGTAGGACCACTCTGCTACTCCCCTGTAGGAGCACTTTGTTGCTTCCCTGTAGGAGCACTCTGTTGCTTCCCTGTAGGAGCACTTTGTTGCTTTCCTGTAGGAGCAATCTGTTGCTTCCCTGTAGGAGCACTTTGTTGCTTTCCTGTAGGGGTACTTTGTTGTTTTCCTGTAGGAATCGAGGGCACAATTTTAGCCTGCTTGGCTGCGGGAACTTTTTCTTTCATCCTGGCCGAGGTAGCCTTAGGGGTGTCCTTACTGTCCTGGAATTTCTCAGTCCACTCTGCCCTGCTCTGTAGTCTCTTTTCTTTGGGCATTGGGGCAACCCCAACATCCCCTCTTTTGACATCTTGCTTTACTGGTGTTCCTTTTTTCTCCTTCTTGGGGGCTTTGCCCTTGGTGTCTTGTCTTTTGGTCTTCTTCTTGGCCTGCGTAGGCTCCTTCTCTTCACTGCTAGAGGAAGTAAGCTCCTCAGCTAAAACTCGGATGTCATCATCCTTTTTCATATTCCAGAAAATCTCCCATCAGAGAGGGATGCTGAAAGTGTGGAGTGTATCTTCCACAAGGAGCTTTATAAGCCCATGATGTGCTAGCTGGTCTGGTGTCCCTTCTCGGAGCTTGGTGGCACATTCAGTCATGGACTGCAAAAGGAAGTATGGAATGCTCAATTTCTGCTCTGAGGTGAGGTCCATGTGGTGCCTGAGCTCTGTGAGCAGCCGAAAGAGATAACCATATATGATGCTAAACCGCCCCTCGCAAGTGAGATACTTCTTAATTTGGAGGCTGACTTCACTCCAGAGCGGCTGCAGGCTAGTCCTCCTCACTCCATTTTTATCCTCTGAGAATTGTTCTTCAGGCAAGAAGAATTCTTCTTTAGCCTTCTTACCCAGCTTCCTTTCTTCCTTATCCCACGGAATTCCCATTGGTAGATCAGTCACCCTGCTGATGTGCTGCGGTGTGAGTCTGAGGGATAATCCTCTGAAATCGACGATGGCCAATGTTTTTGATTTCGACTCCATGGACCGGAGGAATTCTTCTGTAATTTCATCGTCGTGCCCCTGGAGCTTGTCACAAAATGACATCCACTGTGCACAAGAGAACAATTCTACCACCTCAGGGGTCTCTCGTAACTTCTTTGAGTCTGATGGTTCTTTACAAATGAACCTGCCCGGCATGATCAAATTCTGTGTTTGCACTCTCGGACTGAGAATTCTGAGCGGATTCTTTCCTTAGAGCGGAAAAAAAATAGAGACCTTTGGTCGATTGCCCTGCTGACTTCGTCTGCTCAGATGTACAGAGGAAGGATTCCGAGAATTTCCACCTAGAGCGCAGAGCCCGTCTCCGTTATACACGTAGTGGCAACAAAAAAATTGCAGCTTTGACAGTGTTTCAGTAGGGTATCACCTTCGACAGAAAGGAATTTCCATATATGCGTGAAGAAAGTTCTCATGCAGATGACTACGACGATTCTAGTAGCGACGCATACATCAAACCAGACAGAATTACACTTGAATTTCCCTACCCCTTTCTACGTCGATTGCACCACCTTTGAAAGGAAATTTTATTTGCATGAGGAGGTTAAATTCGGCCTACCTCTAAAATTTGCCACCTCGACATGAACAATCCACACTGTTGCGGATGCCGTGTTTCCTGTAGTGCAGTTTCCTGTAGGAGTTCGTTCTTGGCTTCCATAGAAGTTTTCGGTAGTGCAAGACCAGTCTGAGTGGCAGCAGGATGCTTGAATCAGGCAGAAGACTTCGGTTTAATCGCTTGCAGAGGAAGAGGAGGCATATTCAGCTGGGAAACGATTGTTTAATAAATGATTGCAGTTCGTCATAAAAAATCCACTGGCTGATTTTGAATTGCTGCAAAATCCATGGCGTGGGGTTGAGTTGTCCCTGGTTGTCCGTAGGCCTCACCGCCGAATTCTCCCAATGGAGTGACCACCGCCAATCTCTTCATACTTCCGCTTCTTCCCGATTGGACCTTTTCCACATGCCGATTGTTCATCCTTGCTCCACAATCGATCCAGTTCAGATCGTACGAGGCCGCTTGACGGGCTCTGGTGGCCAGTTGAGCGGCAACCTCTTGTTCAATCTGCCCATTTCCAAAGTTGTGCATATTCAAAGTATAGTTTATGCTATGGGACGAAATAATGTTAGTTACTTACCTGTGCGACTGTGGATGTGATTTCTTCCAGGGTTCAAGACGATGGATGCCAGTCTGCGTGCTACTGTTCCGTGGTTAGGTGTTGGAGCTTCTCCATATTGGCTGCTGCTGGCTGGGAGTCTCGTAGACCCGTTCCTCTGGTGGCGAATGTGGCATGCATCTATCCTGTGAACTACTGGTGTCTTCGTGGAAGGTACTCCAGCTGGATCAACTGCTACAGGATTCCTGTAGTTGTTTCTCCCCCTGGGGTGCATGCTGACATATCTAGACTTTTATTGAACAGGTGAAAGGTCCTGAGGTCGCCTAACAGGTGAGTGCTCGAGCCTCAGGAGACCTTGTTTCTGAAATTGAAAAGAAATCCAATCTCCCTTATTTGAAAAACAAAGCTTTCTTTGCATGTGCAGGTATGCTTGCTCAGATTGGAGTTGTGGTGGTGAAAAGAGGTGGAGCGAGTGGGGAATGATAGAGAAGGGTGGTTTCATGCACCCTTAATCGACTTGACGCTCCAAGTTTCTCCTTGTATTTGATTTTTTCCCACTCAAATGTTCTACAGGAAGTTTCCTGTAGAAATACAGAACTTCTTGTAGAAAGTCGTGTAGCTTCCTGTAGAAGGCCAAACCATAATCCGATTGCACCCAAACTTTGCAAAAATGAGTGCCCATGGTGGATGTGCATGAGAGGTTGTCTAGTAGCTTGATAGAAACCCATGTCTGTGAGTTGACAATCCTCCTTTGGTGCGTTCTGAACCTGCAAAAATTCAAAGATCAACTGTTTTTTCTTGTTCCATTTTTTCATCTTTTTCTCTTTTTTTTATTTTTTTAAAGAGATAGCAGGGGCGCCTCAATGAGGTTTTCACCCCTACCGCCTACCCCTGGTGCCTTGAAAAGGTTTTCACCCCAGGATCTTTTATTTACATTCTCTGTTTTTTTTTTTTTGAAAGACAGCAGGAGCGCGTCAATGAGGTTTTTACTCCAACTACCTACCTTGGGCGCCTTAGAAAGGTTTTCACCCAAGGATCTTTTTTCCTTTTTTCCGTTTTTTTTTTTCTTCTTCTTTTTTTTTTTAGAATATGAAATGAGGCTCAGGGTGTGCCCAAAACAGAGGCAGAACCCTCCTCTATGACCAACACTGATTTTTCCATAGTTTTGACGAACTCTTGCCTTGACAGAGGCTTCCTGTAGATCTTGAGTCGATGTCCATTGACAAGCATGGGAATGGCTTCTTCATCAACAGTTCGGATAAGAAAAAAGCCATTATCATTACACTTTTCTACTGCATATGGTCCTAGCCACCTCGTTCTCAGTTTTCCCTTGAAATCCTTATGTTTGGAATCATATAGCATCGCCCAATCTCCCGGCTGGAATTGTTTGTCATTGAGGTGCCGGTCATGCCACACCTTCCTCTGAAGTTGAGTCACTTCTAAGTGGAGTAGGGCCTGCATTCAAAGTTCATCTAACCCATTCAGCTGCATTAACCTTTCTTGTTGAGCATGAATGAGGTCTAGGTCCAGCTGAGCTACCATCCTCAAGGTGTTGTACTCAAACTCAATTGACAGCAAAGCTCTCTTTCCATAGACTAGCTCATAGGGTGTGAAACTAGTGGTGGTATTCCAAGTGGTGTTGTAGGCCCAGGTGGCCCCAACCAGGCGATCTGCCCAATCCTTTCTGCTGCTGCTCACCACCTTGGTCAAGATCCCCTCCAATGATTTGTTGGTGACTTCCCTTACTCGCTTGAGGATGATATGGGGTGGAAGTCCTATGCTTGATTCTGTGATGAGCAAGGAGATCTTCAATCAAATTGGAGGTGAACTGGCTTCCTTGATCCGTGACTATCTGTGTTGAGTAGCCAAATTTGTAGAAAATGTTCTCTCTCAAGAACTCGACCACCTTTTCTTCTGTTTCTGCTTTGATTGCGTTGGTCTCTGCCCACTTTGTTAGATAATCTGTGCACACAATGATGTAAGACCTTTGCCTTGAAGGAGGGTTGATAGGGCCCACAAAGTCCATACCCCACTTCTCAAATGGCTCAAGAGTCACCTGCGGTTGGAGAGTCATTTCATCCCTTCGGGTTGGTTTCCCCATCCTTTGCCATCGGTCACATCGGCTGATATATCTTCTGACATCTGCATGAAGAGTGGGCCAATAGTAGCCTGCCTATAGAATCTTGAAGGCATTCCTCTTGGCTGCAAAATATCCTCCACAGGGTCCATCGTGAGAAGTTAGGAGGATGTCAAAGACATCCTCCTCCCTTACACAACATCTTAAGATCTGATCAGGGCCAAGTTTGAACAAGTTTCCCCCGATCCAAGTAAATGAGGCACTTTTTTCTCACGATCTTGATCTTCTCCTTCGAGGATAGATGCGGAGGGAACTATGCTGAGACCAGATAGTTTGCTATATCAGCAAACCACAGGGAGAGTACGAATATGGAAAAAAGATGCTCATCTGGCATCTGGTCATCCACGGTTCCTTCTTCACCTACAGGCAAATCCAGTCTAGACAAGAAGTCAGCAACAACAATTTCTCTACTTGGTTTATCAACAATCGTCAAATCAAACTGCTACAATAAAAGTAACCATCTAATAATATGAGCATTCACATCAGGCTTATTCATTAAATATCGGATTGCATCATGGTCAGTATGTACAAATGTTTGATAGCCAGTGATATAGTGTCGGAACTTGTTCAGGGCATGGACCACAACTAGGAACTCTTTCTCAGTTACCATGTAATTAATTTCTCCCTTGGATAAGTTTTTACTGACAAAGTATATAGCATATGGGAGTTTCTCTTCAAGTTGTCCTAGGGCTGCCCCTATGGCTTTGTTCGAGGCATCCGTGTGGATGTGGAAAGGTAGGGCCTAGTTTGGGCCTCTCAGAATGGGAGCAGACACCAACTTATCCTTTAATTCATTCAGAGCCTTTCGGCAGTCATCCGACCATTTAAACTCAACATCTTTTGCTAAGAGACCAAACAAGGGCGAGGCCAACTTACTAAAGTCTTTAATGAATCTATGGTAATATCCTGCTAAGCCTAAGAAACTCTGGACATCTCTCACCTTCTAAGGAGGTGGGATCCACCTGTAACCCTTGGCGAGATATGGTATGGCCTAACACAGTCCCTTCAGTCATCAGGAACTCACATTTCTCCCGACTGAGGGACAGATTCATCTCGATGCCCTTACTCAAAACTTTTCCCAGGTTGGACAAGGCTTCCTGGAAGCTAGACCCGTAAGGAGTAAAGTCATCCATATAAATTTCTACCGAATCATGGACCAACTCTGCAACGATGCTTAACACAGCCCTTTGGAACGTGGTAGGGTCATTACATAGCCCAAAGGGTAGGACACGGTAGGCAAAGGTAACCCATGGACAAGTGAATGTGGTCTTATCCTCATCTTCGAGGCTGATTTGAATATAGTTGTACCCACTGAACCCATATAGGAAGGAGAAAAATCTCTTTCCTACCAGACCATCCAACACTTGATCTATGAAAGGTAAAAGGAAGTGGTCTTTCTTGGTGGCTTTTTTCAACTCCCTGTAGTCCACACAAATTCTCCATTTCCCATTTTTCTTGGGCACCAACACTAGAGGGGAAACCCATTCGCTATCCGAGATGCGGTAGATGAATCCCGCATCCAACAGTTTTTGCACCTCTTCTTTAACAATGTCCCTAAGGGTTGGGTTCATCCTCCTCTGGGGTTGCCTAGCTGGTTTATAGTCCTCCTTGATGTAAATATGATGAGTGCAGACTGAGGGATGGATTCCCTTCATTTCCTTGTAGCTCCAAGCAAAGGCCCCCAAATGGCGGGTTAGGATACTGCACAGCTCCTTTTCCTGAGAGGGAGAGAGAGAGGAGCTTATCTTCAAGTTTTTCTCACGGCCAAACTCCACATTTTTAACTCTGGTTTTGGTCAGATTAGTGGCACTTAGGTCTACTAAGGCATTGACCTGGGTGTCTTCCACCAAGTCTTCCAAGGATAGCTCACTAGGGGGTGGATTTTGGATTAAGTTTTTGATCAAATCATCCTCGGTTGGAGGACCTCCCTTGGTGGCCTCTACTGTGCATAATGATGCAGAGTAGACCTCATTCTCTTCTCCTTCTTCCAACCACAGGGGTAAGTCATGTTCTATCGAAGGTTGGGCAGGAGGGTATAGGACCAGCTACTTGGACATAGGCCCATTTTTGATGGTCATGCTTCCCGCTCGACAGCTGATATAAGCATCTGCAGTGGCCAGCCAAATCCTTCCCAAAATGAGAGGATAACCTGTGAGTTTTGCCTTAGGCTGGAGGACCAAAAATTCCGCAGGGTATTCCCATGAGTCTACAGAGACCAAGACATCCTCCACAGTCCCTTCGGGAGTCACGGTGGAGCGATCTGCCAATTGCAACATTGTCGAAGTCTTTCTTAGGGAACTCTGAAGATTGAGCTTAAGCATGGTGTCCCTGGTCATCACATTGATGGAAACCCCTAGATCAATCAAAGTGTGGGGTATGATGGTGCCATTGATGTGGACATCAAATACACAACTCCCAGGGTCCAAATACTTTGGACAGATTACTTGCCCCAACATGAGGTCGGACAGTTGTCCTATGACATTGATGGTCGAGGCATCTTTCTTTCGCCTACCTGGGTGCCTGAAACACTTCTATTTAATCAATTTGTTGTAAATTGGTACCTCTTTGATGGCCTGGAGAAGTGGAATTTTCAGACACAACTACTTAAGTTCTCCTAGAAGCTCATCCTCCTCTGGGTTGGGCTGTGTGGTCGCTGTGAGTTGCTCAGGAAAGGGTGGAATGGCTTTGGGTTCACTTTCCTGTTTCTCTTCCTCCTCCTCTAAGGGATGAGGTTGGCGCTCTGGAAGGACTTTCCCAGATCGCAGGTTGATCTCCTGGATCTCCACAACATAGGTAGGGCATGATGTTTCCCCATTATATACCTGTTGGGCCTGTCTGTTGTTGGGGTTCGGGTTCGGTTGAGCAGGCATCTAGGGTTGTCTTGGAGGAGCAGGAGGTAATGGTTGGGATTGAGTTGGTGGTGGAGGCAAAATGGCAGGAGGAGTGTTGTATTAGGGCCTCCACCCCGGTTGAGGTGCATTCCACTGAGGTTGTGACTGGGCATGAGAGTGAAACGAGTGAGAGGGAGGATGAGTTTGGTATGGAGATGGATAAGACCATGGAGGAGGTGCGGACCATGAAGGATGAGCAAGGGGGCCCAGGAAGGCATATGGGCAGGTTGGTTGGGGTGGTAGTAAGCTTGGCATGTCCCTTTCATTCCCTGCTGATAAGGCCTAGGTCCATGAGGCCTCCTTTGATTGAGGAAGTAGACTGGTTCAATAGCCACCTCGGTCCCTAGGTACATGGCTTTAAATCCAGGCAAGGTAGGGCATTGGTTGGTGGGATGGTCTTCCTCACACACGAAACATATCTCTACTGAGTGTAGTGGGCACTCATTCTTGGGGTGTTTCCTTGTGCATCTAGGACAAAAAATGGCCAAGGCCCTCTCAGCCTCTTCCTTCTTTTGCTTAATTCTGAAGGTATCAAGTTGCATGGCGATGGTCTGTCTCATTTCGCTCTTAAGATCTTCCATCTGGTTAGCAAACTCATGCTTGGAGAGGGAGGTGTTACCTGAGAGATGACTCCCCCTACCTTTCTTCCGGGCTGCCCTAGAATGGTTTCTAAACACGGTCTTTATGTCCTCATAAGGTAGTTGGTAGATATCTCCTCCATCCAGCAGGTTAAGGGTGTCCAAAAGGTCTTCAGGGACTCCTCGGAGCAGAACAAACTTCAGAGATTCCGGGTCAAGTGTGCACCTGGCTCGTTTGTAACTGAGTTGGAACCTCACCTCATAGTCTTCCAAAGATTCGTCACTGCCCATGGTCATCCGAAAGATTTCCCCCTTAGTTTCTTTGGACCTAGAGTAGTCTTTGTACTTGGTGTTGAAGGTTTGTTGCATTTGAGCCCAAGTGGTGATACTGTTTCCAGGTAACCCCATGAACCAGCGTAATGCTGCATCCTTGAAGGTAGAGGGAAAGAGTTTCAACTTTTTCTCATCCTCAACATAGTCATAAGTTCTACAAAGGACAACAAACTCAAAAAAGAAGGTATCAGGGTCCTCAGAAGTCAGACCATGGAAATGAGGTAGCGCGGAGGGACTTATGTTTTTCATCTTCATGTCTCCATTGGTCTCTCGAATGGGAAAGGCACCCTCTATTCTCTTTTCTTCTCTTCTCCCGTTTTGGTTTTCAGCCATGGCTGCAGATGGAATGGTTACTAACTCTTCTTCCGCTATAGGATCTTTGTATATCTCAGGAGGTTCAGCTATAGGTTCTTCTGGCTCACTGTCACTAGAGAAGAGAGAAAGTAGACTCAGTGATGTGGTGGGGTGTCGGGTAAGAATTGGTCGGTCTTATCTCTGTTCCTACGAGGCATGAAATGGAAAGACTTTTTCTTGCTTTTGTATTTTTTTCTTTTGTACCTGCAAAACTAAAATAGGTTGAACTGCAGCTAACTATCTTACTGAAAGGAAAATGAGGAATTGAAATGCTAATCTATGAAAGTAGAATTGAAATTCTAATCTATGCTTGCAGAATTGAAATTTCGGAATTTGAAGGCTAATCTAGGAAAGCAAGAAATGTCTACTCTACTTTTGCAGGAATGAAATTGCAGAATGGAAATGAAATAAACTACTTAGCAGAAGTTTGTAGTGGAAAAATAGAAGAATAGAAACAATCACCAATACTCTGACGCTTCCCCGGAAACGGCGCCAAAAAGATGGTGGGCTCCAGTATTGCAACAAGAATTCTGCAACTCCTGGGACTCCCTTCTTTACTTTTATCAACCCGGTTGTTCATAACAAACTTGGAAGCGACGGTGCTGTATGCACAAGTACTGGCTCTTGTTGCAGCTATCACTTGGTCAGCTGGCACAAGTCCACCAGGGCTTTAGCCAACTTTGATAAGCTCTCAGATGAAGCTTGTAAATGATGGATGAAAGCTAACTCGAAGGGGAGCTAATCTACTTGCGGAAATAAACTGAAAGCAAAGGAGGAATGCAAACCTTAGCAAACCCTAATTCTACCAGCTAGTCCTACTGATGTAAGAAGGAAGATGAAAGCTACTAAATGGGATGCCATTAACTTCTAAGAATATTAAATGCATGTATCTAAGCTATGTCTACAGCAGAATCTGAAAGAACTATCTTTTTGTATTTTTGAATAAGTGTCGATTTTCACATGCATATACTTGAACTGTGCTTCACTGTGCAGGAGTGGACCAAGGAAGAGGAATGCTTGGAAGAAGTTGGAGAGGCTCAGAGAGGGTCTATGGGGCCCCTAGCACTCTTCCCCAGAGTCTCACAAGGTTTGGTTATCAGAAAACCTCACTTGTGAGCTTCTAGTAACAGGACAAAAAGGATTACTAAAGAGAAAAAAATAAATTCCAGCAAGCCTATATTTTTCAGCCCTTCTTCTTCTCCACTCTTCGCAAACCTCTAGAGTTGGGAGAGGGTGCAATAATAGCTAGCTAGTTTTCCGATCTATTCATTGGATATTCTTTCTCAGATTCTGATCCTTCGGATCCATGAGTTCGTTTGATGCCACTTGCTTCCAGTTGATGTTCTTGTTGTTGTTTCGTGTTGTATGGCTCCAACCACTACAACAAAACAGGAAATTTGTGCCAGATTTAGCACCAGATTTTAGTACATTTTTTTCTCAATTGGGATGAGCAGCTTGGCACTAAATATGGCTCTATTGTACAATTTTTAAAGCGTCCTTTTTTGCACCAAATTTTACATCTTTTTTACGCCAAATTTTCCATCATTTTTTGCATCATATTTTGCACCAGGATTTTCATTTGGTTTTATAGTAGGTTTTGCTTCTAGTTTTGTGCCATTTTTTACATAATTTTTTTCTACCTCTTTTTTGTCATTCTTTGCTTCTAGTTTTGTGTCATAATTTGCATCGAGTTTTACACCATCTTTGACATCTAATTTAGTGCCTTTTTTTACATCTAGTTTGTCCCAATTTTTGCACCTTGTCTTATGCCATATTTTGCTTCTAATTTTGTACTTATTTTCACATCTATTTTTGGGCCAGCTTTTCTGCCTTTTTTTACACCATTTTTTCCATCCAATTTTGCACCATATGTTGAATCTGATTTAGTGCCAAAATTTTCATGCATTTTCGCACCATTTTTTGCATCCGCTTTTGCATTTTATTTATCTCCCTATTTTGCACCATATTTTGCATCTAATTTTGCATCATTGGTTGCATCCAATTTAGCATAATTTTTAACGCCATTTCTTGCATCTAATTTTGCATCCTTTTGAGCATCTAAATTTGCATCCTATGTTGAACCATATTTTGCATCCACCTTTGCATCCCATTTTTTGTCTATTGTTATGTTCAATTTTGAGCCATTTTTTCATCCACTTTTGAATTTGTGTTTGAAATAAGTTTTGAATTATTTGTTGCACCTCATTTTACATCCAATGTTGCATATCAATGTTCACCCAAACTTGAGCCATGTTTATGCCCATTTTTGCACCATTTTTTCTTCTTTTGTGTCCAATTTTGCACCATTTTTTATGTCCAAATTTGCATCTTTTTTGGTATCTAATTTTGCATCCTTTTTGGCATTGAAATTTGCATCATTTTTTGTGCCACATTTGTATGTCATTTTGAACCTAGATTTTCAGTTTGAATTTTCATATAGTTATGCATCATTTTTGACATCCTTGGTTTCACACTTTTTTAGTCCCATTTTGCATCTTGTTTTGTGTCTTTTCTTACATCCCTTTTGCACCCAATTTTGCATCCTTGTTTGCACCAAATTTGGTATCCTTTCATATGCTCTATATTGTTCCCTTATTTGTGTCTATTGTTCCACGCTTTTTAAATTTTACTTTAAAACACTTTTTGTGTCATTGTTTGCATCTTGTTTTAATGGCTAGTTTAACATCCAATTCTACTCCCAATTTTGCATCCACAGCTAAATCCACTTTTGACTTCTTGTTTAGAGTTTTACTTTTATTTCCATTTATGACCCCCTCTATGGGTTCATTTTACTAATTTAATTTACATAGTGAAATATATTAAAGTTTTTAAATATCATTTTTCTATAGGATTTAATGCACGGTCATATGAACATAAAACCCTCTCAGTTTATCCTAGAAACCTAGGATAGACCAAATAAGAGAAAGGTTGTTTGAAGGCTCAAGATTCTTAGTAGATCAAGATGTAGAGTATAGATTAAGAGAAAGAGAAGGATATCTTGTGAGTCCTCACATGCAGGTCTTCTTGGCATTTTTAGTATAGCTAGGAAGTCCTCCTAGCTAGATCAAAAAACTTGGTCCTATACATAAGAGAGAGAATAAAGAAACCTTCAGAACATAATATCTTGATAATCAAAAATATTAGAAACATATAAATATTATTGAATAAATAAATATAATCCAAAGTCCCATACATTCATTAGCTAAATAGAATAAGTAAAGAATGAATAGAAACATATGGAAGGAAGAACAACTGATCTATATTAATAAAGGAGTTTGAGGAAAGATACAACAATCAGATGTAGTTGCAACAACACCTCCCCCAACTCCTAGCTCCAAAACTCTCCCTCTCTCAGTAGTGTGACAATACAAGAATTCCCATCATTTTTTCAATGGCCAAGCCTTCAATATATAGGAAAGTGAAGGTCATGAATATTTTCCCAATTCCTCATTAGTCCAATTTGGGAAAAATCTTTTGGGTGAATAATGTTTCCTCATATAAAAATGGCCTTTTCCACTTTTTAGATGCTTTTGTGCTTAGGAAAAGTTTTCCCCATGCTTTATGGCTCTTTCGCGCTTTTGTATGCTTTTATTTTCTATGAAAAAGCTAAATATGAGGATAAAGAGATCACATTCCACCATATGAGTTTCCGAAAGTGAACAAGAGTGTCAAATTCAAATTCAAGTTTGCTTATGTTTATTTTTTTTTAATATATATTTAGTTTTAGTATTTTTTTGTTTTCCAAAAAAGTATATTTAGTTTTTGGTAATCTTTTTCTACAAGAAAAATTATATTTTGTTTTTATAAAAATAGATTTTAACATTCCATTCATGCTAAATTTCTGATTTTATAATAGGATTTTAAATTATATATAAAAAAGTAACTTAATGGCATGTGTTGTGTCACTGAGATGGGTATGATACATCTCTTCCTTGCTAAGTTATAGAATGTGCTTGGGTTTTCTTAATGCAATAAAACTAATTATGCTCTTCATTTTATCTTGAAATGTTCTTGAACCGAATAAAACAATAAAGTTAAAATAGGCTTTCCTTTGTCCTTTGTAGATATTTGTCCCTATTAATCTTGGTCTTAATAGATTAATTGTCTTATGGTGATATTGAGTCGTCACTTCCATTAGTAGCATGCTTTATAGTTTTCTGTTAGTGACATTTTTTAGGCTTCATAATATGTTATTTAGTTTATCAAAATGTGTTATTGCCCATATTATTGTTAAATATTAATATTAAATATGTCGTGTTTTGAGCATGGTTTAGCAAAACGTTCCCAAAAGGTTTATAGATTGTATTTTATAATGCAAGGATTCATTGCTTGATGAAATTGTTTTCGATATTTTTTTTAATGATTCATTGAATGATGAAATTGTTATGGATATTTCTTTTAGTATATTAAATTGTATGTGATAAAGTCAAAATTCACCTCTTTTTTAGATTTTCATTGACCAATTTCACTTAAGATCATCAAGTTCACCATTCAGTCCCAGGTTAAGGAAATATAGGAGTCATGAAGTGGAATTGTCCAAGCACTTAAATCTTGAGACTTGTGTTTTTTAGTCACATTATACTTCCTTTCTGTGTAAATTCTTGATGAAAATAGTCTCATGGAACATGAGGGCCCTCAATAATAAAGGAAAACAAAGACTCCTACAAGAAAAATGGTACACAAAGAACCCATCAATAATGTTGATATGAGAAACAAAAATAAAGTGAGGTTCTACCTCATATAATTAGCAAATGGGGGAGGAATTTCCAAGTAGTAGTGATTGATGCTTAGAGATACTTGGGTGGAATGGTAATGATTTGAAATGATCAAGACATCAAGGTTACCAATATGTTTACCTCTTTTCGCATTATGACAATACAATTTTAGTTAATTGACATCGAGGACTACTACCATGTATCCAATGTCTATGACTCCAATATCACGAATGGAAAACCTATATTTCTCAATTCTATTTCTAGCACAAGTAATTTATACTCCCCATATCCATGGATTATTAAGAGTTACTTCAGTATTATCAATTGTTTCAAGCAAAACAAAAAGGATGAATCACAATGTTTAACAAGATATTTTCTAAGCTATACCATTAAAGCTATAAAGTAGTCTCCATTAAAGTTTTCAAGCAATGAGTCTCCAACCCACACATGTGGATCAATGAGATGTAATACATGTGTGTGTAGTGACTAACTTAATACACTATTCTAATAACTCCATAAACTTATGTATTTCACTCTGTCACATAAATTGACAGTAGTGTGGCATATGTAAACCAAGAGTAGACATGAAACCCTTAGGAAAAAAACATTCCCGAGATCCTCAATTAGGTGGTTAAATAATGAATTGAAAATGCAAGCGGAAAGGAGGACTTCATGATTTAACCATCACAAACATCTGATCAAGTGTAACTAGGAGTGTATATATTCATATATTTTCCAAAGAGGGAGTGAATACATGAGTTACCTTTCATTTGGCCTTATTTTTCTTTCTTTTTCTTTTTCTTATATATAGGACTTAGGGAATAAGGTTTTCATAAGTTTGGCACAACTCATAGATATAAAAATTTCATGAATTTTCACTTCAACCTTAGAGTTTAGACTTAGATAAATCAATATAGTGTATCTTTATTGATTTTGGCTTTCACTTTTTGATTTTGTTTCATCACGAATGAAAAAGGGTGAAATATTTTGCCACAAATCTATGGATTCTTAATCTTTAAGGCATCATGTGATGAAAACAAATTAATGATGTTAGTCTTTATGAAAATGATGGGTATCCTTGAGAAAATCTTATGCTTGTACTGGACGTCTCCTCTTTGGTTGAGAGGGAGTGAAGGTAGACACCATATTATCCATGTGTCATGTACTATGGCCAGGACTAACAGTCGTAAGACTAATAAAGACACCAGTAGGGACTTTGACTAGGACTAACCGCCATAAGTCAAGTACATTAATCCAAGGTAAGAATAGTCATGAGGATTGACATTTCCTGGTGTCAAACATTATGATAATGGATTAGGAAATGATCATGTGAGGACATACCTTGTGAAAATCTTGGTGAGACAACTTCCTAGAGAGGCAGTGGTGTTCAAATTTATGCCTCCCAACATTGTGCTCTGATCTAATGGAGAGATAAACTTGTTAGTCAAGGCCTTGCTATTTTGACAATGTTGGCTATGATGATGTAAATCATCATTGATGCTTATCAATCTAGATCCCTTATTATATTAATATTTCAACTTGAGAGTACTTTTTGTCTCATTATGAGTACCTCCCTAGTTCAGAGGGATGGTCATCATCTTCATTATCACCATCATCACCACCGTCACCGTCATCATTATTGTCATCATATCATTATCGTCATAATCACCATTCATGTCATCATCATCATCATCATCATCATCATTATAGACATTGTCGTCAATTATTCATAATTATAGGTATTGTAAGAAATATCATCAACCCAAAAAATGTTATGAGTGCTCAAAAAGGGTTTTTAGTACGCATGATATATGCAAGAGAAATAAAAACTTTATTTGTTATATATGATCGATGATAATCATCATCGCTACCATTATCATCGTCATTATAATTGTCATCATCCCGGTCATCATAACTAATATAACTTTTATCATAATTGTTGTCATCTTCATCATGAACATCATAATCATCATTCATGTCATTATTGTTGTTGATGATGACCAAGATTAAAATAATAATAATGATGATCAGATTATGATTACTTGGAATACAACGCCAAAGATAATTATTATGATTATGACCATGACAACATTTAAAAATTGGGGAGAATGGCCAAGGTCATTCGCATCGTCATCATCATTGTCATTGTAACCCCCATCATATTTATCATCATTGTAATTATCATAATAATCACAATTCATGTCATTGTCATCATCTTCATTATCATCATCATTATAATTATTGACATTGTCATCATTTGTTCATAATTTTCAATGTCATAAGAAATATCATCAATGCAAAAAATATGATGTGCGTTGGAAAAGGGATGCAAAAGTGAAAAAATAATATGGGGGTAAAAATAGACGTAAAATTGGATGAAGGGTGGACACAACATAAGTAGATGAAAAACAAGACAGAAAAATTGACACAAAAGTGGATGAAAAAGTAGATGCAATAGTTGATGCAAACTTGAACACAAAATAGGATTAAAACATGGATGAAAAAGTGGAAGAAAACATGGGAACAATAGTAGGCATAAAACTTAGCATGAATTGTGGTGAAACCAATCTGAATACAACAATGAATGTACAAAGAAAAAAGATACAAACATGAATGCAAAAATGAGGAAAACTTGGATGCAAATACAGATGTAAACATGGGTGCAATAGTGGACACAAAATTAGTTGAAAATTTGGACAAATCAAAAGTGGATGTAAAAGTAGATTCAAAATGGAATGGAATAAACATAAACAATATTTGATGCAAACATGGACACGAAAGAGGATGCAAATGTGGATGCAATAGTGGAAGAAAATGTGGGTTGCAATGATAGGCATAAGATATGGCACAAATCATAGGACAACAAAAGTGGATGAGAAAGTGGATGTAATAATAGACACAAAAAAAGATGCAAACTTTGATGCAAGACAAGATTTTATAAGGGAGTGGATGCAAACACAGGTGCAACACGAGAAACAAAATTGGATGCAAAATATGGATTCAATGGGAGTGCATGCAAAAGAAGATACAAAATGAGACGCAAAACCCAACACAAAAGTGGATGCAAGAATAGATGCAATATTTTATGCAAAAGAGGATGTGAATATGGATGCAAAATTGGAAGCAAACATGGGTTAACAATAAGTACAAAACATGGCACAAATTGTGTAACAACAAAAGCGAATGTAATGATAGATGCAAAAAAAGAAGCAAATGAAGATGCAAAATAAGATGCAAAAAGGGATGTAAAAGTGGGCATAAACATGGGTGCAACAATGGATGTAAAATAGGATGCAAAAGTTGATGCAACAAAATTCGATGCAAAATTAGATGCAATATGAGGCACTAAACCTGATGAAAATCTTGATGCAAAAGTGGATATAAAAAGGGATGAAAAAATAGATCTAAATTTCGATGAAAACCTAGATGTATATGAGGATGCAATCGTGGATGCAAATTTAGAAACAAAAAAGGGTGCAAAGGGAGGTGTTAAACTAGGTGCAAATTATGGCACACGAAAAATGGATGCAATAGTGGATACAATAATAGATGAAAAAGAGGATGTAAATATGGATGCAAAACAGGATGTAAAAGTCAATGCAAAAAAAGTAGATGAAAAATTAGATGCAAAACTAGATAAAAACCTCGATGCAAAACTTGGCACAAAGGTGATGCAAAAAATATGCAAAAACGGATGCAAAAAATGATTTAAAAATGATGCAAAAGTTGATGCAAGTGTCGGCGCAAAAAGTGGATGAAATAGAGGATGCAAGAGTTGGCAGAACAAAATTAGGTGCCACACTTGATGCAAAACATGGTACAAAGGATGGTACAAAACTTGGCATAAAACCTGGCGTAAAACATGGTGTAAAAAATCTGGTGCAAAACCTATTACAATACCTGGTGCTAAACTTGATGTAAGACTTGGTGCAAAACTCAGTGCAAACTTTGCATCGAGTTTTGCACCATATTTGATAAATGGACACAAATAGCAAAAAAAATTGGCTCTAGATGCAAGAAAGGAAGCAAAAAGGGATGCTAATCACAGGGTTTTGCTATAGTGAACTAAGTGTTTGGGGTGTTCTCTTCCTAATGTATATTTCTATCCCTTTTGTGTCAAGTTCCGAAAGATTCCCTATAGGTTCTCTCTGCATTTCCTCTTCTTCCAGTGCGTTGGTACGCTACCACCCTTTGGTCTATTTTTGTTGTTTCTTATTCCCTTTGGGGTCCTTTATGGCCAGTGGGTAGGCATATTGGAGATGCCCTGTTTGCACACACCCTTGGTATCTGAATGATGTATTCTCATAGTTCAGCAGTTGTTTCCACAAAGTATTATTTAAGATCGATCTAATGTGATCAGGTGGCCCCTGACTCAAGTCCACTTGCACACATATTCTAGCAAATGTGAAAATTCCCCTAATAGCTCTATCTTCATCCATTTTTAGGAATTTCCCCATGGAATTCCCAATGGCTATTAAAACTTTCTGATGCCAAAATTGTAGAGGGAGGTTATGAAGCCTAACCCAAACAGGCATCGTTGACACTTTCATAGTATTGACATCAAAATTAAGGAACTATGGGGTGGTGAAGAGGCCAACAATTCCCCAAAACCAAGGTCCCTGATTAATGATACTATCACGTTCCCGTTCTGTGTCGAATCTAACTATAAAAAATCCTTTTGGGCGTAGGTAAATTTCACAGTTAGATGACCATGAGGAGAAGATCCGTTGATGCAGAGCATCAAATTTTAGCCAAAAGCTGTTAAATCTATAGATAACAACATTCTTGGATAGATCTATTTGTAGAGCAGTTACCTCTAGCAAAGACACTTGAAGCGTTGGAGATTCCAATTTTTGTTCCACAATGTAGGGGCCTAGTAGTTCTGATGCTCATGCTAGTTTGTTTGGTACTTTCTCCTTTCCTTTGACTGCATCACAGAAGGAACCTGTATTTTTTGAATTGACTCCATTACATCTACCACGCAACCTTAGATTAAGAATGCTGGTTGAATCTTTCATTATACCATAGTGCTGAAGTGTGTGGTTGTCATGTAGATTATGTCTTATATATATATCATATTTTGGTGTTTTGTTGGGGTTCCAAGTTGGATCTAGATTTCCTTCTTTAACTCATGAATACTCAACCCCTTGCTGAGCTGCATGCAGTAGTGTCTACCCCCTATCATTTTGATGAATATTTGTATCAGATCTTTGTCCATGCAGAGTGGAAAGACCTTGTTGAGGTCCTGATCTGTTGGATCTGGCTTTTCCTCTATAAACCTAAATGCACCACTATGTTTTGTAATCATTTTTTGTCTTGGTTTCTCTAGATCTAGTTTGTGGAGGATGTTTTTCATAGTCCTAGTCACTATCTCTAGAATATCTACTTTTCACAAGAATGTCTGGCCCTCCGGGACCATGTCACCTTTGGCTGGATCTGTTGTAGCTCTTAGCTTCCATCCATTGGTGCCAGACCCTGCCTTCCTTTGTGAATAAAGGGGCGCAGCAGGCCCCATAGCTGAGATCCATTCCCGCGCAGTTTGACCTCTGGCCATATAGCTTCATTTTTGGCTTTTATCTTGTGGGCAACAGATCGACAACTAGGGTATGACTGTGGAAAAGCTCTGGTTTGTAGTGTGTGAGTGGTGTAAGTTGTTGTTCCTAAAACCATTTCCTTTCCCGTCCATCCCTCTATATCCATTTTCTGCAAGGGAGTCCATGAATCAGGGTAGTTGTTCCGTAAGGAACCCTAGTCTCTATAATAGCCGTTGAATATCATTTGGGGATGAGTGAACGGGAGATCGGGTCGAAACAACTTGTGTGGATTCGGGTCCCATGATGGAGCCCCACGGCCTCCAAATTCCTTCCAATCTGACTGTGCCTTCTCGTGAGGATCCATAGTGTTGGCCTAGGGAGAATCATGGCTTGCAATCGCAGAGATTGTGATATCCTCGAAACGTTGATATATATATAATATATATATATATATATATATATATATATATATATATATATATATATATATAATATATATATATATTATATATAGTTGAAATCTGGATATTTATCTATACTACTACAACATAGACACACAGACACACACATTCATGTCGTATTTCAACTCCAAGATAAATAAGGAAGAGATTACACATCTCCATCATTCTGAGATAGGCACCGTTAAAATTTTTGAATCATTCTTTACAATTTTTTCAATTCTTTTATATAAAAAATAATTACTTGCCAATCTTCCCTTTTTGTTAATGTATTTTAAATTCTAATTCATATCGAATATTGAAGGAATTGTACATCTCCATGATGTCATTGAATTAGAAAGTACAATAATTAAATGAAAAATATCCTTCACTTTATTCATTTATTGTTTACACTAAATTTTTCTTACCATCGATATTTTCTAAATGTCTGGTATGGAATTTTATTAAGTATTAAATAAATTTAACATCACCTTGATATTACTGAGTGGAAAAAAAAGTTTAACAAAGGAAAAAATATTTTAAATTCAACTTTTTTCTCTTTATAAATGTTAAGTTGATATAAAATTCCCCCTAATTTGGGTGGCAATTGATGGTTGTCCTTAATGCATTTGTGGAAAATAACCCTCAATTCTTTCTCTATCTCCTATGTCATTTCTATTTTCATACATTAGGTCAGTTGGAATGGGATCTCCTTCTTCTTCTCCCCCTGTAGACTCCTCGAAAATATCTGGTTGTTCGCCTAAGGGGTCCTTCAATACACAGCTACCGAAGAAGAGGGAAGGTTGGATGTTTGAAGTGCTGGGGGTATTTGGTAGAAATATCCCTAAGTTATCCCTATTCCTACGAGGAACGAAAGAAGTTTTTTTTCTTAGTTTTATGTTTTTTTTTTTAATCTTTGAGACTAACTGCAGAATTGAAATCACAAACTGAATGGAAACTAATAGCTTGAATGAAATCTCACTTACAGAATGGAAAACAAAGAAAATTGAGCTACAATTACTTGTTCATAAATGAAGCTAATAGTAGAATGTCATAGATAAGAAATGGAAGAAAGAAATCATAAATCACATCTTACTAAGATACCTCCCCGGAAACAACGCCAAAAGGGGACGAGCACCAGTATTGCAACAAGAATGTTGCAACTCCTAGGGTTACCAACTTTACTTTATCAACCTAGGGTTCATACAAACTTGGAAGTGATAGTGTTTTATACACAAGCAGATGTTATGGGTCTGCTCTTTGTCACTGCTAAGCTGGTGTAAGACCATTATGGGTTCTCAAATCAACCTTCTATTGATTCAGAAGAAGCTTGATTACCAATGAGGAAAAGGGAAATTTACTCTAACTAAAACATTATCTACTGTACAAAGGAAAAACTAATATGAAATGCTTAAACACACCATTCATCTAACTACTTCTAAGAGGATTTGCTTCAAAATATGGCTAAGTTGACATGTGTGTAATCCTATTGCCCTAGGCATGCAATCTGAAATAACCAAATATTCTACTACTGCGCATGTAAATGAGCACAATAACTCTTTTTTCCTTTTTGTCCTTTTTATGTGAAAATGTGAATGCTAAATCCTATTGCTGATGTGGCAAGTGGATTAGGGATGATGTTGAATGGTCAGATGGCTTGGGAGGCAAGTAGGGGTCTTCTCCTATCTTCCTTGGTGCTCTTTCCACAATTCAGCCTCAAAACAGGCCACTATAGGTCATCCTAGAGGATGTCCTAATTCCTCCTACATGATGTCCTAATGCCTCCTACAAGATGTCCTAATGCTACTATTGATCCCCTTGTATTCCCACAGGATCCGACTGAGAGAAAGAGGAGGGATTTGGAAGGTGGTGTAGGTCTTAGGGAAGGTGAATGGTGAGAGAAATGAGGCAAGGGAGTGGCTAGGACTCATTCTAAGCTCAAAAAAAAGTTTGTGAGATGGTTGGATTTGCTCAGTTAAACTTGGAGAAGTGTTCTTATGTAATGATGAATTTGGTGAGGAATTAGTGGAAAAAGTGATAATCATGGATGGATGAGGTTAGGATGAGATTGTTAGTCATGATATCTCTCTAATTTTATAATATATGTAAAAATTAAGTATATTAACATGTGATTATATATATATATATATATATATATATATATAATATATATACTAATATAATATATATATATATATAATATATATATATATATATATATATATATATTATATATATATTCTTTCCATTTGTCAACTCCAAACTAAATGAAAAAACAATGGATATCTCTTTCATTTTGAGTTACGCACCATTAAAATGTTTTAATCATAATTTTCTTTTCATTTACCAATATAATATAACTATCAATATATATATATATATATATATATTATATATATTTATATTATATATATATATATATATATAGATATATATTTGAAATTTGGATATTTATCTATACTACTAGAACATAGACACACAGACACACACATTCTTGCCATATGTCAACTCCAAGATAAATTCAATTTTCTTCTCTTTATAAATGTTAAGTTGATATAAAATTCCTGCTAATTTGGGTGGCAATTGATGATTCTCTTAAATGCATTTATCATCACCATGCATTCACATGGAAAGTGTCTGTCATCCGACTTCAATATGCCCACTCTGTATGCTAATCCATCAATTTCATGATGCCTAATCCACTGCTCCATATCCTCTATGTGACCTCCTTGTACTTAACACTAATGCCTCATTCACTTACTTGGCAATGGCAAACATTATGTATGTCTAAAAATTTCTTTGGCTCTTTTGTCACTCAACTTTTTCATGATTCATCACTCACCCTATCATACGCTTATTTCCTTCCAAAAGAAAAGCTACAATTCCCTCAATGATTCTAAATTCCTCTTCCTCGTTCTCCCACCTGCTACTATGGTTCAAGAGAGTAGATGTATAAGCAATGGAGGCAATGGATGTGGTCGTGATCATCATTCCCATGTTGTAGATTTTGATTAAAAAATCTAATTTCTTCATTCCAAATATTCATGAAAGTATACCACACAATGTGTCCTCCGTGGAAGCTGATGAATTATGGAATGTAGGTGGTTGGCATTGGGCCTTAAAAGTTTACTAGCCAGACAGTTATAGAAGAAACAACAAGCCAATGAAGCTTCCATAAGGAAGGTTGTTAATTTTAAGAATTAATAGTCTCCACGAATCTCTACGGGGCCTTATCCACTCCTTCGACATCTCCTTCTCTCCTATCTCACTCTACCATTCCCACACTAGCTCCCAAGATGGTATAAAGTCCCTTTCAATCTCACATGCTTCCCCTGGGCCCTTCCTCTTCGATCATTATTGATTGTATGCAACTGAAATGTCAAGTGAGTGGAGCAGCTAATAAGGCACAACCATAGCAAGCTTTGAGTTCTTATGGTTGTCTTACCATTGAGGAGGAGACAAAATATGCACTATCATAATTCTGGCCTCATAGCACACTTGATGGATCAACAACTTCTAAAGAAAAGAAAAATGTTTGAAGCATCTTTTTGAATGGCTTGTATTCTTAGCCCTAAGGAAAATTCTCACACGCTATTTTTTGTATTACAATCACCGATTATGTATGCTACTAACTTTGGATTTGCCCATGAATAGATATTTATTTGACCCTAGATTTCAAACAATGACCTATTGGTTTCCCATGGTGGGAAGATGGTCTGAAACCTAGTTCCACCAGAATAACTGACATTATTATGGTTGTGTAAATTTTAAACATCATTTTTTCTAATATGAAGTTCTTTACATTTTTACAAAAGAATATATATATAATTGTTTTATTTAAGGTTCACATTGAAATATTTTATATATTATCAACATCAAAATATTATTTCATAATATGTATAGAGTAGATATTGAAATATACTAGTTGGAATGAATATTCAAATTCTAATTGGGTGCATCATCCTATCATGGAACATGATGTGTTACCTAAAGAAAATGTATTGAGTATCTCTCAAATCATACCCATTGATATTTCTTGTAAACCCAGGATCATAGAAAACATCATGATTGTAGTGAATTTCACTCCAAATGATATTTCTACCTATATTACTCTTTTCATATAATTATAATATGTATTCACTTGTACATATGAAGAGTTATGTATCATTGATAGCCATATGCATGAAAGAAATAATCTACTCAAGAAAGGATTTTACCCAATAAACCCTCACAAAGTTGATATCCTTAAGGAAGATGTTGAAAAATTACTTAAATCTTAGTTCATATGTCTATTTTCCTTAATTGAATAGGTTTCGAACATAATTCTTGTCACAAAAAAGGGTACAATTCATGTTTTTGTCATCTAAAGGAACTCAATAGGGAATTACCAAAAGATAACTATCCAACCCCATTGATTGACCAGATCATTAATGGTTCACTAGTAATGTTATTCAAATTCATGGATTCTTTTCTTTGCTATAAGTAGTGGTGGGCTCCAGTATTGCAGCAATAATGCTGCAACTCCTGGGACTCCCCTCTTTACTTTTATCAACCCGGTTGTTCGTAACAAACTTGGAAGCGACGGTGTTGTATGCACAAGTATTGGCTCTTGTCGCAGCTGTCACTTGATCAGCTGGCACAAGTCCACCAGGGCTTTAGACAACTTCGATAAGTTCTTAGATGAAGCTTGTAAATGATGGATGAAAGCTAACTCGAAGGGGAGCTAATCTACTTGCGGAAAGAAACTGAAAGCAAAGTAGGAATGCAAACCCTAGCAAACCCTAATTCTACCAGCTAGTCCTACTGATGTAAGAAGGAAGATGCAAGATACTAAATGAGATGACATTAACTTCTAAGAAGATGAAATGCATGTATCTAAGCTATGTCTACAGCAGAATCTAAAAGAACTATCTTTTTGTATTTTTGAATAAGTGTCGATTTTCACATGCATATACTTGAACTGTGCTTCACTGTGCAGGAGTGGACCAAGGAAGAGGAATGCTTGGAAGTAGTTGTAGAGGCTCAGAGAGGGTCTAAGGGGCCCCTAGCACTCTTCCCTAGAGTCTCACAAGGTTTAGTTATCAGAAAACCTCACTTGTGAGCTTCTACACGAAGTCTGCAAGGGTTCTACAGGAAACTTCAGAATTTCTACAGGAAACTTGGAAGTCGGTTTTTAGGAGGTGGATGCATGAGGGAAGGTGCATGAATGGATCTAAAGGTAGGATAGGGGTCTAAACATGGCCTGAGGACTTGTGGGAGGTTTGGTGGAAGGCTGACTTGGCTCGGAGCTGAAGGTGAGAATCCTGAGGAAGGGTCATTGAATGTCATGGACATCCCTCCTTCAAGTCCTCATTTCAGGCTTGGCTGCCTTATAGCTCATGATTTCTTTGACTTTGCTCCAATACGTCAAAAAACCTGAAATAGACACATGTTAACCGTCTAGGAAAAGTAACTTCCCTTATTCATACCAAAGACATAAACATACTAGAAATAATGCATAAACTATAGAAAATGATGGATTTGAACAAGGGCTGAACAATGAAAATGAGGACAAATGAGCCCAAATTGTTACAAATTTTGGGCTCATCATCACCCCCCTACTAAAAGGGTTTCTCATCCCTGAGAAACTAGTCCAGCTCCTCATCTTTCATTTCTTTGATGGCCACTCTCACATCCCAGGCTTCTGAAGTAGTGTCCTCAACACTGTCATGAAATCCAACCTTCCTCTCCACTTCTTCCCACTACTTATGCTCCTCCTCTTCTGATCCACCCTCTAATAATCCCAACAGAAAGGGTGGACTTAGCTTGAGGCCTCTCCAACTGGCTTGGAGGTTCTACATAGACTTCTTGTAGAGAGGTACCCATGCCAGGGCCTCCCTTATCCGAGTTGGAGTGTGATATTCTCGAATCTTGAGGCTGTGGTACAATGTGTTCCACCTACAAGTGCAAGCATGAACACAATTGTCCTCAAGTAACCTTTCCATGTCCTCGAAGTGTGCTATGGCCTGGGCTTGATGATCCATGTAATCAAGTAATCCCTGCGAATTGGTTGCTAGGTGTTGGTGAGCGGATATCAGTGCTGTGGGGTCCCCTGGTTCTGCTCTGATCAACAGCAGTTCATGTAACTCTCGGTCCATCATATTCCTAACCTCAGCTGCTATCTTCTCTTCGTGGTTTAACCATGAGGTCATTGCCATGAGCTGCATATCCCCTACTGCTGTGTTGGGGTCCCACGAAGTGATGTTTGGAAGTGCGAAGTTATGGAGGTAAAACTCTGAGAGCTTGGCCTTATCTTCCAAGGAACTGGTGTTACATAAATCTGTGAATTGCTGGGGGTTTTGGATATGAGAGATACCCCTCTATGCCAATGTATTAATTTGGAACTGCATCCACTAGTCTCGGAGGTACAAGCCATAAGATTTAGCCGGATGCCTACATTGGAGTGCTTCCATTGCCCAACTAGCCATACAGGCCAGTTGTGCCTCCTTTTCTTGCACATGTTGCCTTAGTGATTGTACCTCAATATCTGCCTACAATTCCCTTTCCTGTAGCTGCTAGTTGAATTCCTCAAGATCAACTTGCATCTCTTCTTCCCCTTGAGGCTCTGCTGAGGGATCCTTGGTTGCCATGCCCTTTTCTTTCCCTTGTTCCTGCAGATAGAGCTGCTGCCTGAGAAACTCATTTTCTTCTCTCAATTTGGCTTGCTGGGAGCTTTCCACATGCCTTACTCTTTCCAGCTCCCTTTCTGCTTCCTTGAGCCTTTCCTCTACAGGCCCAATATCCGCTACTCGCTTAGATTTAGCTATCCTCATCCACGTGTGGGTTCGGACCCGTTCTTCTTCTAGTGCTAAAAACAGTGGCACTGTATACTTTTGGGGAATAATTCTGCCTGCTTCCAAAAAGTTATAATAAGAGTCCAAGTTGGGTTGTGGGCTTGGCTCCGCAATAACATCAGGTTTCTCCTCCTTTGGTGGTGACTCCGCTGCTCCCTCCTCCTTTGGTGGTGACTCAACTGCCTTCTCCTCCATCTGCTCAGTTTCCTTGAGCCTAGCCAGAGTTTCCTGGAGAATGGCCTCAGCATCCTATAGAGAGGCTTGTGAGCTCATTTTTTTCACTCTATCCTTCCATGAAGATGTTTTCGGGCTTCCCCTCTCATAAGTGATGGAGGCTTTGGAGGGGGACTTATCCCTTAGCGTGGTAGGAGCATCCACAATAATGATAGGTTCTTTGGATGGAGGCTGGGGTCTGCCAGTCTTAATTCTCACACTCCTCCT
>APFE031612743.1:2000-22698 GCA_000404065.3 Pinus taeda
CAAAATTATGTTTTTTTATAAAAAAACTAAATATTTAATGTATTTTTTACAACGACCGAGTCATTGAAAACGAGTCGGCCGAGTCATTACCGTTTCGGAGTCGGAGTTTTAAAACATTGCCTGCACCTGAGCTAGTGCTTGTACTTGTGACTGTACTCTTGCTTTGCTGCCCCTGATTGTGCTGCTCAACTCTAGGAACTTTTGTTGGCTACTCACTCTAATCATCTGTTGCTGGAAAATCTCTGGACCTCTTGTACGCCTTGTCCTCCATGAACTTGACATCTCTCCTAACAATGATCCGCTTAGTCCCTAGAATAAATGTCCGATAAGCCTTGGAGGTTTTGCTATAACCAACGAAATAACCTCACTTTGTAGTCTGATCTAACTTCGAACGTGTGTCTCCTAGAATGTGACAATACCCTAGGCTGCCAAATATCCTAAAGTGACTTACATCTGGCTTCTTCCCTGGGAACGCCTCCTTAGGTATCATCTTGCCAAGTGCTCTATGTGCGGACCCTGTTTTGTTACTGCATGCCTTTGCCCATAAGTAGCATGGGAGATCCTGGTCATACAACATCGGTCCTGTTGCTTTCGAAATAAAGCGGTTCTTCCTCTTAGCAACCCCATTGTGCTGCGGGTTGTAAGGAACCGTCCAATCTCTCTTGATTCTTGCCTTGGTACAAAACTCTTGGAATTCCTTACTGGTGTATTCACCTTCATTCTCTGGCTGAAGAGTTCAAATCTTTCTCCCTATTGCATTCTCCACTAGAGCCTTAAACTCCTGAAAGCGACTAAAGACCTCATCCTTGGTCTTCAAGAAGTAGATCCAGGTTTTCCTGGAGAAATCATTGATGAAAGTCGCAAGGTACTTGTACCCCTGAGAGATTTTATAGACATTGGCCCGCATATATCTGAATGCACTAAGTCAAGTATCCCTTGCGATATGTTGTCACTCCTTGGAATAATTGCTTTTGCAAACTTCCCCAACATACATCCTCTACAAACATCATCATGCTTTGTGCTCACCTTTGGAATACCTTTCACAGTCTCACGAAGCAATCTAAGTGCTCCATGATGAATATGGCCCACCCTCCTATGCCATAGCTCCCCCTGATCTCTCGGATTGCTGCTGTTAACCATTGCCTTTGGAGTGTCTATCTGCAACCTGTACAACTGACCGCTCATAAGTCCAAATGCTCTAGGTGACCTCCAATCCTTGTGCTTCAATAACACCTGCACCTCTCTAAAGATAACATCGTATCCTTTGTCCTAATGGACTGATACGGAGATCAAGTTCATCTCCAAGCCCGACATATGCAACATGTCATGAATAGGAATCGACTTGCCATTCTCCCTTTGCAACAGAACAGTCCCTCTTGCAACAAGGTAGCACTTGGACTTGTTCCCCATTCGAATATGAAATTTGATGCTCTCCTCCTAATAACTGGAGAAGTACTGTCTAACTCTTGTCATGTGGAATGATGCTCCATTGTCTATATACCAGACACACTGTGAAGTTGAGCTAGATAGGCAAGCAATCAAGGCGAATTCCTATTCCATATGGTTGGAGAGATCATCTAAACTAGTTGAAGCTAATGTTTGCTTCTTGCCCTTTTTCTTCCTCTGTGGACAATCATTGACATAGTGAATCTTCTGTTTCTTCTCTCCTTTTGGGCCTGATCTCTTGCTGGATCCTTTCTTTGCCTTCCCTTTTCCTGCTAGGGCTATGTTCTCCTGTTCCTTCTTAACCTTCAGAGTTTTGTTGCTGCTCCTACCACTGCCATTAACTAAGCTGAGCTTGAGCTCCTCCCGAGTGAAATCACTCCATAGGCAATCCCATCCTGGAAGTGTATCTTGCCCATGGATCACTTGGATGAACACGCTCCACTCCTTAGAAAACCCGTTAAGTGCTATTCGCACCAGCTCGTCATCACTTGGCTTATCTCCTACTGCAGACAATTCATCTTTGGCCAGTCGAACTCTGGTAAGATAGGAAACCACATCTTCAACCTTCTGTATCTTGATGGTCCTCAACTTCCCTTTGAGAATCAATTTCCTATTTTCTGTAGGATTCTAGTATAGATTTACAATGATATTCCTCATTTCCTTCGTTGTGCCCTTCTCTGCGATATGTGGAAGTGGTCCTTGACTCCATCAAGGATTATCCTCTTGGCTTTGGCACATTCCTTTTTATAGGTTGCCAGCCACTATGGATCTGTCGGTATGGTAATAACATTCTCCATAGTCTCCTTCACTCCATACTCATCCAATAAGAATGTCAATCTGACTTTCTAAACGCCAAAGTTGGAGGCTCCATCGAATCTGTCCCGATCTCTCAAACCTGCTACCACATTTATGAAAATATGGAAATATAGTGAAACCCAAATAAATTGGAGAAAATAAACTAGGTACAAAACTCTCGAACTTTCTCTTCTTGTGCTTGCTCAAACCCTCCTTCTGCCCTCAGATCCGCTCTGATACCATGTGAAATTTTAATTACTCCTGTAGTTAATTAGTTATTATTCTCCTATCAATTGATTATTTGTCTTTTGTAATTTATTTGTGGCAAATACTAAATAAACCACTACTACAATTTCATTGAAAAATAAATAACCACAGGAACTGAGAAAATTATAGCGCACACACAAATAACGAACACCAAATTTTCGGACAAATGTGTTGAGAAATCAAGAGGGCTACATGTAGGGTGATTTCTCGATAACTGCTTGTGATGTGGTTTTTACTTTTCTTGATTATTAGCTTCTTCTTTTATTATTATGTTGTTCTTATCATCAAACAACTACCAAAAACATGAAGATCAATAGTACACAATAACACAAGGTGTAGGCTTCAAGCCAGAGCCGAAACCTCTCCTCTTGAGAGGGAAACCCACAAATCTCTTCTCTTCTTATAGATTCTTCAAATGACGAATTCCAAGACCTCTAATCCAAGACCAAGACGCTTCCAAGACCAAGCCAGACCTTCTTGATGAGGTGCTTCTTCTATTCAAGTCAAACCCAGTCAAATCTCTTCCAACTGCACAACTTCGACCCCCAACTACAAAATTTCAGCCTCCACTACAGGTCTGAAATTTTTGGCCACTGCAACAGTTGCTGCTTCCACACATGTGAGGGACATTAGGGCTTTCAAGGCTTCCTTACTCCTTCACTTGGGCTGCTTGTTCTTCTAGAGCTAGTAGGTGACCTAATAGTCCTTTCTTCCACCAATTTCAACCTTATTTCTGCAACTTGAAAACTTCGACCTTGCTGCAAAACCCTAGCCTTATCTTCGCACGTCAGAGAGAGAGAGAGAGAGAGAGAACCAACCCAAAACTTCGTCCTTCTTCCTTCTTTTCTCCTTCACTAGCCTTTCTTCTTCTTTCTTCTTCACTTGGATGATAAGAGAATTGATGAATGTCCATAGGAGGTTGAATTCTCTCTTATATATAGGCTTCCAAGGAGGATGACATGCCCTAATGAGGCTGACTTCTTAGCTGCTAGGCCGACTTGGCCTTGCAGGGGTATTTTGACACTTTAGACATAAAAATAATTCTTTTGACATGTTACAAGATGCCCAATGAGGTCTTCTTCATATGACAATGACTCTATTGACGTCTTGACTCTATGATAGATCCTAGAAGCACTCAATGGGTGCTTGACCTATAAATAAAATGACATTGAGCTTGAAACCCATGCTATAAAAAATAACAATAATGATTTTTTTTTCTTTTTACAATATACAAGAATCAAGAGTACATTTCATATTTATGAAGACCAAGCCTAGTTACATATTTCAACAAAATGTCGCTGGAAAAACTCCAACATGGGGAAAACTAGTTCTTCAAATGAGTATTTTATTATTCTTCAGCAAAATCTGTGATGGAGAACTTACAATTGTTTGCCGTAAATTAGCAAAGCTCCGGAAAATTATTTCTACCACTTCTGCAAGTCGATCTACCCTCCTGGAAGCAATTTGACCTCCTCTGAGTAATTTGGCCTTCCTCTGGCTCCTGATCTGCTCACACATGTGGCCTTGGCTCTAGCATGTTAAAATTTTCTTTACTCAAGATGACTGCTGTCTTATGTTTATTTATCAAATAACCCAGATCTTGAATTACTTCAATAGCATAATTAAAATTATGAACTTGTAGCAGTCACATATCTAGCTGAAAATATAAACAACAAAAGCTAACTTTTCAAGTACACATGAAATTCTGTTATTCAAATCAGCTTATTGTAAATGATCAAAAACTTACAAGGACACCTCAAAACTGAGGTTTTTAGCCTTCTAGACACTCATATTTGCTAGATTTGCTTGCTGTTCACTTGGATCTGCACTCAGATTTGCTTGATTTGCTTGCTGTTCACTTAGATCTGCACTCAGATTTGCAAGATCTGCTTGCTGTTCACTTAGATCTGCACTCAGATTTGCTAGATCTGCTAGATCTAACTGCTGGATATGAATGTGAGTACTTTAAATTCTTTAGATCTGAATACCAACATGCATAAGTAATTGAAATAAACTGTTAAAATACTCAAACACATCAATACACAAGATTTACCCTAGGTAAACCCAATAAGGGAGAAAATCCCAACAAAGACCTTCTTACTTTATTGCCCTTGAACAAATTTGCAGGTACAATACCCTTCTTTAGGGCGCTACAATACATTTCGCTGGGAGAGAGGATGACTGGAGACAAATGAAGCCTTAAATGACTTGAAACTTCTTGGATGCAAGTGAAAATGACTTAGATCAACTTGCCTTGAGCCAAAGATGTCAGATCTGAAGCAACTCGGACTAGATCTGAGCTTGTATGAATTAGATCTGAAAATTATTTGGGCACACTGCAGAAAAATAGACTGGATCTAGGCGAAATGGCTGTTGAAATTTGAATGCTTATATCTAATAGCTAAGAACTTGAAACCTTGGGCGCTCAAGAGGGGTAGGTGCGCCTTGGAGAGTAGATGAAAAACTGCAGAAAAAGAACTTGTGTAGAGAATTGCTTTCTCTTGGTCCTTTTATCATTCTCTTGGCTAGAATGCAATGCCTAAATTTAATCTTGTATCGACATTGGATAAGTTTCGTGATCCTTCTAGAAGACTCCATGGAAGAGGGGTTAACAACTTAAGTTGTTCTCTCTAGACACAAGTGCGACCCCCACCCCCCTTCTTCTAATTTTACATTGACATCTTTAATATAATAATACCTTTATAAACTTAGGCAAACTTAGGCTTTTAGCCTTTACATGATAACATTACATTATAACATCTCAACTAGTCACTAGGACTAGGAGTTTACATGACAAACACTTTTACATGACTCAAGGCTTTTACATAGACATTTTATATAGACATTTTATCACTCTCTCAACCAGCACGGTCCATTCACCTTCAATTACATTTAAGTACTTATGTTCAAGATAACAATAAGAAGAAGGTCTTTTCCATGTGATCATTTAGTACTACAACTTGGACACTTGTTGGAGTAAGCCTAGGAGGGGCCAGGTCTTAGGTAGTCACATCACAACAAGCCAAGGAGTCCATCATACCAGTACTAGCTCACAGGACTTCTTCATTCGTCTTGACTCTTGCTACACTGAGTCTTAACTATTGCTCAAAGAGCTCACAAGGCATTGCCTTGGATTTTGCACATGGCTGACCAGGCATCCACTAGCAGCTCCATTATGACTCTTGTGAAAGCTCACAAGGCTTCTACCTTCTCCTTGAATTTTGTAGTGGCTCACAGGATTTATTGATTCTCCAAATCTTCCCTAGCTAGCCTCAGGGTGGCCATTTAAGGCCTCTCATTGGAGAATGACTTTTGATGCTGCTATTTTCAACACTCCCTCTCAGCGAGGGAGGCATTCTCTGCAACTCCAAGCTTGCCTCTTAAGTGCGCAAATTGTTTTACTGGCAAGGGCTTGGTCAGGATATCTGCAACATGCTCTTGTGTTGCTATGTACTGTAGCTTCTCTGTTTTCCTTTGGACCATGTATCTTACATAATAATACTTAAAGTTTGTGCTTTGTTCTTTCAAGGAACATTGGATTCTTAGCCAGTTTTATGCAACTTTGATTGTCACAAAAGAGGACAATAGTCTCCAGCCGAGTTTTGTACAACCCAGAAATCAACTTATGGAGCCACACTGCTTCCCTACATGCATCACTTGCTGCAATATATTCAACCTCTGTTGTACTATGGGCAATGGACCCCTGTTTTCTACTGGACCAGGAAATCATGGCCGATCCAAGATTGAAATGGTAACTTGTTTTGCTCTTCATGTCTACTAGACTACCAGTCAGAGTCTGCATAACCATGCAAAGAAATACCATCATTGGAAGAGTAACTTCGACCATAGGTAATGGTCCCTTTCAGATACCGCGAATATGCTTCCTAGCAAACCAATGTCTCTATCCAGGCTCGGCCATAAACTGACTTAGCGCACTCACTGAATAACATATATCAGGCTGAGTATGAGCTAGATACAAGGAGCCGATTAGCTGCCTGTACATAGTGGGGACCGGGGTACACTAAATATCATCCTGTGTCCGAGTCATGTAGTTTCTTGAGGTTGGTGATCATTGGTGTGGCCATTGACTTACATTCAAGCATTCCAAACCCCTTTAGGATGTCCACAGTATATTTTTCCTGAGCTAGAAAGATACCATCTTTGTTCTGCCAGACTTACAACCCAAGGAAGTAATGCATAAGGCCAAGATCTTTCATTTGAAATCTTTCTATGAGTTCCTTTTTACACCACTCAATCAAGTGGTCTTCTCCTGTCAGAAAGAGATCATCAACATATAGCACTACAAATAGAGGTTGATTCTTGATCATCTTGAGATACAAGTTAGAATCAACATCACTGCTTTGAAAGCCCAAATCTTTAAGAAAATTGTCCATGGTTTCATACCATACCCGAGGAGCCTGTTTCAGGCCATACAAATCCTTCCTTAGCTTGCATACATGTGAGTGTTTGCTATGCAAAATAAAGCCTTTTGGTTGTTCAACATAAACTTCCTGCTCTACATTTCCATTTAGAAAAGCAGTTTTGACATCCATTTGATGTAACTTCCAAGTTCCAACCAAATATAGAGGCTAAAGAAATGACTGTACGAATAGAAGTATACCTTCCCACTGCCGCAAATGTCTCGTCATAATCAATGCCTTCCTTTTGGGTGAAACCACGGGCAACAAGCCTTTCCTTAACTTTTCAATGCTACCATCTGCAACATGTTTAATCTGGTATATCCACTTAGATGAAACAACTGATTTATCAGTAGGTCTTGGAACAATATCCCATACATTATTCTTCATTATAGATTTATATTCTTCGAGCATTGCATCTTTCTAGACTTGTAATTTATTTGCTTCATCAAAAGTAGAAGGTTCAGATTCACTTAAGTTGCTGACAAGTGCTACATAACCACCATACCTATGAGGTCTTTTGCTTTCCCTGAATGTGCCTTTGGGAGCAGCTATCTTTTCTGCTTCTTGTAGAATTTCCCTGGCCCAAGATGGTTTTCTTTTAACTGGAGCTTCTTCAAGTGTTTTTTGTAGGACTTCAGCAGGCTCAAGAGACATGTCATGATCCATGGGATCATCTTGGTTTCTCTCCCTCTGACTCCCTAAACCTGAACTTTCAACAAAAGGAGAGGTAGGCTCATTTTCGGTTTCAAGCTGAAGTTATTTTGACTTTCTAAAGGTTTCTTCTTCATGGAAGTTGACATCTCGACTCACCTCAGTTTTTCTTTGACCAGGTATATAAATTCTGTAGGCTTTGGATGACTCACTATATCCCACAAATATGCCTTTGATCCCAGAGGGTTCTAGTTTGGACCTCTTGTCCTTGGGAACATGAATGTAAACTGGGAAACCAAAGACTCTAAAGTGGCTTACATCAAGCTTGATTCCAGTGAAGGCTTATTCAGGCGTTTTATCCTTGAGAATGGAATGAAGGGTATGGTTTTGAATATAAACAACTGTCTTGGTAGCTTCGACCCAAAGAGAGATAGGGAGGTCTTGGTCAAACGTCATTGCTTTGGAGGCTTCAACAAGGGTTCTATTTTTCCTCTCAGCTACTCCATTTTGCTGAGGATTATAAGGGGCAATCAATTGTTTTCTTATGCCATGTTCTTTACGGAAATCCACAAAAGGATGGTATTCATACTCCCCCCCATTATCAAACCTAAGAGTTTTAATCTTTTTATCAGTTTGATTTTCCACTAGGGCTTTAAATTCTTTGAATTTCTCAAAGGTCTTATTCTTGTTTTTCATGAAATACACCCAACATTTTTTGGAGAAGTCATCAATAAAAGATACATAGTACAAATAGCCACTCAAAGAAGGACAAGTTATAGGACCACATATATCTGAATGAATTAGCTCTAGGATATCTTTAGATCTGCTATCACTGCTATTAAATGATTTCTTTGTATTTTTCCCAAGCAAACACCCTCTGCAAACTTCATTTTCAGAAAGTGAAATATGGGCCAAGCCTCTTACCATGTGATGCAGATCTGGAAGTGCATTGTGGAAGAGATGGCTGAACCTCCTATGCCAAAGCTCGTTGTTGCTGACAGTATTTTGAACAACAGCTTGAATGGGATAGCCAGTGAGCTTGTAAAGTCCACCTTCGCAAATTCCAATTGCTTCAGCTTCCTGGATGCCTTTTTCTTTCAGGCCTCGGCCATAGATATGCTTGCTCATCTATAAAGGCAATTCTGAAGCCTTTCTTTTACAAGGTAGATACTGAAATAAGGTTCTTCTTCATGTCTGATACATGTAAAACATCATTAAGATGCAAGATAGATCCCGAATCTAGCTGTAAGGATATGGACCCAACTCAATAATCTCATGATTGGAGTCATTTCCTAATTCCACCTGAACACCACATGATTTCTTCTTGTAGTTTGTAAGGATCTCTTTGTAACCTGTCATGTGGATGGAGGCACCACTATCAATTAGCCTCATGTCTCGCTTGGAAGACACCAAACTAGAGAGAGCTGAAATTCCCAAGTATTCCTTCTTGCCTTCACTTTCTTGTTCATGGAAAGAACTCCTAGTTCTTCTTCTTGGACTTTCTTCTTCAACAGTAGAAGCATATTTTTTGCCTTTGTTATAATTACCTCTCTTCCTGAACCTGCAGTCTTTAGCCATGTGTCCCAATTTGTTGCAATTATAACATTTAATCTTTGAAATATCAAAGTGTTCACCTTTATAGTGCCCTTTACCTTTCTCCTTTTGATCATCCTTGAGAGTGGAAGTCCTTTGGAAGGGTGGTCTCCTTCCTCTTTTTCTTGTTTTGGTGGCAAGTGCATGAATCTAATCCTTGGAGGTTCCTTCTTTGATCATTGCTTTTCTTTATTCTTCGACACAATCATGCCAAAGTCTCTCAAAAGTAGGCTGTTTAGCTCTTCCACTTATGCTTGAAAGGAAAGTTCCCCAAGAAGAAGGAAGACCATCATAAATGGTCTGCACCAAGTCATCATCTTCCACTTTGACTCCAGCTACTATAAGCTGATTTCGTATCTGCTTAATCTTTGAGCAGAAATCTGCAACAATCTCCCCCTTTTCTAGCTTTAGGAACTTTAGTTTATGTTTCAAGTATCTCTTCTGATTTGTTGCAGACTTCTCATACAGACTGGAAAGTGAATCCATACATTGTTTTGGAGTCATTGCAACTGTCATTACCCCCAGGACAGTATCCTTCACAGAATCAAATATAATTCTCCTTGCTTTTGCCTGGTTTCTATCAAAAGCAGCACCCCCAACAATAGAAGTAGGGCGCTCTGGTTCAGAATTGATAAAGTGGAGCAATTCTTGTTCTTGAAGGATGTTAGTGATCCTAATCTTCAAACATGAAATGTGGAGGACCCTTCCAATCGGTCTTTCTTCTGAACAACAACGAAGGGGGAAGCCATAACTCAACCTGCAAATAAACCTTGTGCAGATCTGGAAAAATAAGCCTCTAATCTATGTGGAGTCTGAATGCTGCAAGTCAGAGCTCTACACAACCTGGCTTTGATTCCATGTTAAAATTTTCTTAACTCAAGATGACTGCTGTCCTATGTTTCTTTATCAAATAACCTAGATCTTGAATTATTTCAATAACATAATTACAATTCCAAACTTGTAGCAGTCACATATATAGCTGAAAATATAAACAACAGAAACTAACTTTTCAAGTACACATGAAGTTATGTTCTTCAAATCAGCTTATTGTAAATGATCAAAAACTTCTAAGGACACCTCAAAACTGAGGTTTTCAACCTTCTAGACACTTAGATTTGCTAGATCTGCTTGTTGTTCACTTAGTTCTACACTCATATTTGCTAGATCTGCTTGCTGTTCACTTCGATCTGCACTCAGATTTGCAAGATCTGCTTGCTGTTCACTTAGATCTGCACTCAGATTTGTTAGATCTGCTTGCTGTTCACTTAGATCTGCTAGATCTAATTGCTGGATATGAATGTGAGTACTTTAAATGCTTTAGATCTGAATATCAACATGCATAAGTAATTGAAATAAACTGTTAAAATACTCAAACACATCAATACACAAGATTTACCCTGGGTAAACCCAATAAGGGAGAAAATCCCAGCAAAGACCACCTTATTTTATTGCCCTTGAACAAATTTGCAGGTACAAAACCCTTCTTTAGGGTGCTACAATACATTTCGTTGGGAGAGAGGATGACTGGAGACAAATGAAGCCTTAACTGACATGAAACCTCTTGCATGCAAGTGCAAATGACTTAGATCAACTCGCCTTGAGCCAAAGATGTCAGATCTGAAGCAACTGGGACTAGATCTGAGCTTGTATGAAGTAGATCTGAGGATTATTTTGGTGCACTGCAGAAAAATAGACTAGATCTGGGTGAAATGGCTGCTGAACTTTGAATGCTTATATCTAACAACTGAGAACTTGAAACCTTGGGCGCTCAAGAGGGGTAGGTGCGCCTTGGAGAGTAGATGAAAAAGTGCAGAAAATGAACTTGTGTAGCGAATTGCTTTCTCTTGGTCCTTTTATCATTTCTCTTGGCTAGAATGCAGTGCCTAGATTTAATCTTGGATTGGCATTGGATAAGTTTCATGATCCTTCTAGAAGACTCCATGGAAGAGGGGTTAATAACTTAAGTTGTTTTCTCTAGACACAAGTGCGCCCCCCCTTTCTTCTAATTTTACATGGACATGTTAATATAATAATGCCGTTATAAACTTAGGCAAACTTAGGCTTTTAGCCTTTACATCATAACATTACATTATAACATCTCAACTAGTCACTAGGACTAACAGTTTACATGACAAACACTTTTACATGACTCAAGGCTTTTACATAGACATTTTATCACTCTCTCAACCAACATGGGCCATTCACTTGCAATTACATTTAAGTACTTATGTTCAAGATAACAATAAGGTTTTTTCCATGTGGTCATTTAGTACTACAACTTGGATACTTGTTGGAGTAGGCCTAGGAGGGGCCAGGTCCTAGGTAGTCACATCACAACAAGCCAAGGATCCCATCATACTAGTACTAGCTCACAGGACTTCTTCATTCGTCCCGACTCTTGCTAGACTGAGTCTTGATTGTTGCTCAAAGAGCTCACAAGACATTGCCTTGGATTTTGCAATGGCTCACCAAGCATCCACTGCAGCTCCTTCATTCTAATTCTTTTCAAAGCTCACAAGGCTTCTACCTTCGCCTTGACTTTTGCAGCGGCTCATAGGATTTATTGATTCTCCTAATATTCCCTATCTAGCCTCAGGGCGGCCATTTAAGGCCTCCCATTGGAGCATGACTTCCGATGCCGCTATTTTCAACATGGCAAACTTGCACTGTTGAGGAAATAACTCGGCCTCCATTTGGATTGATAAATTTTGCAGATTTAAAATTTAATTTCTGAGATCATAAACCATAGAAGACTGCCAATGAACAACAAGACACAGGATTTGGTCCAAGACCAAGGAAAAACCCCACTATGGGGAAAAACCCTTTTAAAATGCTCTTCTGTTAGATCATCTTCAAATGTTCAGTAACATTACCCCTTTTCAAACTAGGACAAATCTTTTGAAGTGTGAGATCTAATCACAAATGAAAAAACTGATACAAGGGAGATCTGTCACCAATGATAATACAAGATAGAGATCTTGCCAATAATACGAAATCTGCCAAACAATAATGCAAGAAAGAAATCTCCAGAAATGCGAGAGAGAAATCTCCACTAGATCTACCAATGATGAAACGAACTAACAGGCTTCCATTAAATCTGCTAACAATGAGAGAGATAAAAAATAGTGATGCAAGGGCTTTATCACCAATGCGAAAGATATCACTAGTGATGATAAGAGATGTACCACTGATAATCAGAGATTTTCCACTGATAATAAGAGATCTGCCACCGATAATAAGAGATCTGCAAATGATTATAAGAGATCTGCAGATGATTATAAGAGATCTGCCAATCTGCAATAGATTTTCTAACAGTAAGACATCAATCAAGATAGCTTCCACAAGTTTTAAGGTCTTCTTCACAATGTTCCAGCTAGATCTGAAACAAGAGGTTGATCCTCTCATCATACCACAAAGACAGTCTCAAATCTTCTTCCCTTTTGAGGCGCTCAAACTTGAGATAAAATACAGCTCTATGAAGTCATAAGCTCAGACCAAATCACAATTCAAAAATGGCTTAGATCTAAATCAATGGAGGCATCCTAAGGTGGCTTGGATCTAGATTTGTGTGAGGCAGATCTGAAATGTATCATATCTAGATCTGTGGAAGCAAATCTCTGCCTAGTTACAGGCCTAGAGCAGTTATAATCTCTGACCAATCAATGAGCTCAGATCACAGAATAATGAACAACCAAATCACAACCTTTAATACAAGACAGAAGATAAATTTCTTCACTTGATCTAACCCTTAAACATCTCTTTGAATACCTTCGTGTAGGAGAGCAGATGAGCAATGTATGCATGATCGAATTACATATCAAGGAAAGCAGATTAACCTCTTTATATGGCCATCGTGTGATCTGAATGAGAGTATTTCAAGGCAAGCCAACTAGCCATCATGTAAGTTTCTAGGCAAGTCGAATTGACCATCTAGAAGAGCCAGCCTAGCACTTGTGGAGCCACTTGAAAATAATTCGCTTCAAGGGTGAAAGGTGTAAACTCTTAGAGTGTTTTTTTTTATGAGGAAATTTCTCCCTTAGTTGGACAAAATTCAACACTCCCTCTCAACTAGGGAGGAATTTCCATCAGAAGTGTCAAAACTGCTGTACTTGCCAAATCATCATGGCTCATGCTGAACATTGTCAAATCTAAAGAAGAATACTCATGGCAGGGGAGGCTCAACTACCACCCTGAATCCAAGCTCAGCCAAATAAAGGCTAAGAAACCATTATTGGAGAGTCTCAAGCTCCAATCGGGCCTAAATATCATTGGGGAGCCAAATGCTTCCACCCAGCATCAGGGAGCCACATGCTACAACTTGGAATAAATATCACCGGGGAGACTCATGCTACCACCGGGAATGACTACGGCTCAGTCATGAAGACTAAGAAACAACTTCTCAACCAATGAGGCTAAGAATCCATAATTGCTCAGCTCAAGGCTAAGAATCCATAATAGCTCAGCTCAAGGCTAAGAATCTATGTTGTTCAAGAACACCAACATCTTCAAACTTGAGCGAGATACAACTTACCATGACTGGTAACGATCACCATTCGATCTCAAGTAGCCAGCACCCATTGGTCAGATGGGTGGGAAAACAAGATGCATGACTAGAGCATACTCCTAGTTGGAGGTCCCTCATCCCTAGGAGCTCACTAGCTCAATTCCTCGTCCCTGGGAACTCAACTAGCGGGGGAAGAGCACACATCTCAGTGTTCTTGATTAGTCGGGTCTCGAGCCTGGAAGGGGAATATCCCTTAATTCAAGCATATCTCTGAAGAGTAGAAATTTCTTCTTCGATAGTGCTTTAGTAAGTATATCAACAATCTGCTCATCAGTCTGAATATAGTGGAGTCTCACTGCTCCTCTCTGTACCATGTCTCGAATGAAATGATATCTGATTTCAATGTGCTTGGATCTATCATGAAATACGTGATTCTTGGAGAATCGGATCCCACTCATATTATCACAGAATATCACTGTAGTATCCAGGACTTGCTCAAATAACTCTCCAAAGAGTTTTATTAACTAGACAACTTCACAACTAGCTAAGCTAGCAACAATATACTCAGCGTCAGCAGAACTGAGAGCAACTAATTTCTGTTTTTTGCTCATCCAAGAGATTATGGCAGATCCCAAACTGAAACAATATCGTGAAGTGATTTTTCTGTCAATAATGTTGCCTGCCCAGTCAACATTTGTATAACCATGTAGCTTTATATTACCAACAGTATATCGAAGACCAAAGTTAATTGTCCCATGTAGATACTTAAGCATGTGTTTAGCAACAACCCCGTGATTATGTAAAGGCTTGGTCATGAATTGACTCAAGGTGTTTACAACATAGCAAATATTAGGAGTGTTCACTAGGAACATCAATGCTCCAATCAACTGACGGTACTCAGATGGATCAGATAAATCAGGTCCAACTTCATCACCACAAAGTTTCTTGAACTTCATCTCCATGGGAGTGCTCATGGAATTACACTCTACCATTCCAAACCTTTCCAATAGCTTTACAACATACTTCCCTTGAGAGAGAGTAATTTCGCCAGGTCTCTGCCAGACCTCCAAGCCCAAAAAGAAGTGCATCATCCCAAGTTCTTTTATTTCAAATTCAGAGGCAAGCTCCCTCTTACACCGAATCATCAGAGGTTCATTACCTATCAAAAATAGATTGTCAACACATAATACCAAAATCAAAGGCATAACTTGTACAACTTTGAAGTAGAGGTTTGGATCAACACTGCTCCTCATGAATCCCAACTTTACTAAGTAGCTGTCAATGCGAGAATACCAAGCCTTGGGGACTTGCTTTAAGCCATAGAGTGCTTTCTTCAATCTGCATACATGGGTTCTTCTGTCATGTACCTCAAAGCCTTGAGGTTGTTCAACATATACTTCCTCCTGAAGAGCACCATGGAGAAAAGCTATCCTGACATCCATTTGATGGAGGGTCCACCCTTGACTAGCAGCGAAAGGAATAATAGAGCGAATGGTGGTATAGTGAGCAACAAGAGCAAAGATTTCATAATCAATTCTCTCTTTCTGAGAGAATCCTTGAGCCACAAATCTTGCTTTATATTTTTCAATACTGCCATCCACGCCATGTTTTATTTTGAACAACCACTTTGAAGTCACAACTAATTTTCCCTGAGGTCTAGGAGCAACCTCCCATACTTCATTTTGCATAATGGATTCATATTCTTCTGTCATGGCATCTTTCCATACTTGATGCTTTACTGCTTCTTTAAATGATTGAGGTTCACTCTGTATGATAGAACTTAGCAACAACATAATTTTGATATCAACTGGGCTTTTTGCTTTCTCTAAAAGTGCCACTAGGAGCTGTATGTTTTTCAACATCCTGTAGAGTATCACGAAGCCATAGAGGCCTTTTCCTATATGGAGGAGGATCTAATGGATCCATGGGCTCGACAGGTTCATCTAGGTCCTCATGATCAGGTTCATGAGTAGAGGGATCCACATCATCATTTGTTTCTTTAGAAGATACAGGGGGACTAATTCTTACTTTTTCAAGAGCTGCATCTTCATCAAATGTTACATCTCTGCTGAATTCTATTGTTCTTTAAACAGATATATAAATTGAAATTCTAAATGCTTTAGAATCTTCACAATAGCCCACAAACATACCTTTCTTACCTCAACCCTCAAGCTTGTTCCTCTTATCTTTTGGTACATGAAAATAAATAGGACAACCAAAGATCCTTAAATGATTGGCATCGGGTTTCTTTCCTGTGAATACTTCTTCGGGAATCTTGTTATATAATGCTCGATGAGGAGTCCTATTCTGTACATACACGACAACGTTGGCAACTTCTCCCCATAGGAACTTTGGCACATTTTGATCATGTAGCATGGCATGAGCAACCTCCATGATAGTTCTATTCTTTCTTTCTGCTACACCATTATGTTCAGGATTATATGGTACAATGGTCTCTTTCTTGATACCAGCTTCTCTACAAAAGTAAATGAATTCATTTGAAATGAATTCTCCTCCATTATCTGATTTGAAGACTTTGATTTTCTTGAATCTTTCCAGTTTGGTTTTCAATCACCTCTTTGAAATTTTTAAACATATCAAAGGCTTCATCTTTGTGCTTTAGAAAGTATATCCACGTTTTTTTAGAGAAATCATCCACAAAGGGGATAAAATACAAATATCCACCTATGGATGTCACTGGCATAGGTCCACACAAATCTGAATGAATTAGCTGCAAGATGTCATGAGATTAGCTAGAGGGGAAAAGCCCTCTCATTTTCTTTCCACTTTCACAACCAAGGCAAACAACATCATGTTTTGATTGGCTTTACACCATGCCAAAAACCATCTTCTTTACTTTGGGCAGTGCCTTATAATGAATATGAGCAAATCTGTGGTGCCATAACTCAATCTGATTGAAATTGCATTCTTCAGCCATAGCTTTAACAGGTCTCCCATTGACCTTGTAAAGCCCTTCGACTTTCGATCCTAGAGTAAAAGCATTTTCGATTTTTGTTTTCTTTGTCTAGGTTAACACCTTTCCTTTTATAAAAGACACCTTCATTCCTTTATCTTCTAGAGCAGATATACATACAAGATTTTTCTTTAGACTAGGTACATATAAAGCATCTTGAAGGTGAATAGTTTCTCCAAATCCAAATGAAAAGAAACTGAACTAAACCCTTTTACAGGGTATGTAGTGTTATCTCCAAGGATAATGTTTAAACCAGTCTCCCTCTCAACCAAATTAGAGAGGACTTATTTATAACCAGAGGAGTGCTTGGAGGCACCATTGTCCACTAACCAACTCTCTAAAGAATCTGGAGGAGAAGCACTGGACAAAGTTGAAATAAAAAAGTACTCAGATTGAGAAGCACCAACATTATTTTCATACATTGTATTTTTGTATCTCTTTTGAGGACGAGGCTCTTGATCACGATCACTGCGAGCATTGCTTCTTCCTTCATGTCTTCTTCCTCCATAATTCCTTCTTTTTCGATCAGGAGACTGATTATTGTAGTTGCTGCTACTCCTTTGATTATAAAAGGATTTTCTTTCTAGACAATCTCGAGCATAGCGCCCATGCTTGTGACAGTTAAAACATTCAACATTCCTCATGCTCTTCTTGAAAAACTTGGGTTTGGACTTTGGCTTAGAAGATTTTCCCTTTCCTTTCATCTTCTTTGCTTGTGCAACGAAGGCAGATGGTTCTCCTTCTTCATGTCTCTGAATTATGCCCCTTGAAATCATCCTTGATTCTTCTTGTTTGCATCTTCTAATCAATTCATCAAAAGTTGGCAGAACATTGTTATTGCTAATAGTAGTAATGAATACTTCCCAAGTTGCAGGAAGTCCATCAATGGCTGTGTGTACCAATTCCCTATCAGAGAGGGGCTCGCCAACAAACAAAATTTGGTCCTTGAGTCCAGTGATCCTTATAAAAATACACTGAATAGATTCTCCCTTATTCAATTTGATATCTTTGCGCTGTTTGTTCAAGTCAAGGATGTGATTCAGATTTTGGACTTCAAACATGCCAACAATCTTGTCATACATTTCCTTAGATGTCTTTAGTTTGTAGATACAGGTAAGAAGATGATCTTTCAAAGAATCAATGATAATTTTGCGGTCTTTGATCTCACCTTTCTTGTATATTGCTTTAGCAACAATAGGGGCATTTTTAGGAGGCTGGGGTACACCTCCTTGGACATACTCTATAACATCTTCTCCATCCAAGTTCATGTCTAGCCTCCTAATTTGAAGCCCCTGTCAATTTCTCGCTGTCCTTGAAGAAGGATGTAGCCATCTGAATTGATCTACTGTTATATTATGAGCAACAAATAAGGTCTTTCAACAGATAATTTCCTTCAACTTATTGTTCTTGAGGTTATCTTCACCACGACTCTGATACCATGTTAAATTTTGCAGATTTAAAATTTAATTTCTGAGATCATAAACCATAGAAGACTGTCAATGAACAACAAGACACAAGATTTGGTCCAACACCAAGGAAAAACCCCACTATGGGGGAAAACGCTTTTAGAATGCTCTTCTATTAGATCGTCTTCAAATGTTTCGCAACATTACCCTTTTCAGACTAGGACAAATCTTTTGAAGTGTGAGATTTGATCACAAATGCAAAAACTAATACAAGGGAGATTTGCCACCAACGATAATGCAAGATAGAAATCTTGCCAATAATACGAAATCGGCCAAACAATAATGCAAGAAATAAATCTCCAAAAATGTGAGAGAGAAATCTCCACTAGATCTGCCAATGATGAAACGAAATAACAGGCTTCCAATAAATCTGCTAACAGTGAGAGATAAAGAAATACTGATGCAAGGGCTTTATCACCAATGCGAACGAGATCACTAGTGATGATCAGAGATCTGCCACTAATAATCAGAGATTTGCCACTGATAATAAGAGATTTGCAAATGATGATAAGAGATCTGCCAATCTGTAATAGATTTGCTAACAATAAGAGATCAATCAAGATAGCTTCCACAAGTTTTAAGGTCTTCTTCACAATGTCTTCCAGCTAGATTTGAAACAAGAGGCTGATCCTCTCATCATACCACAAAGACAGATCTCAGATATTCTTCCTTTTTGAGGCTCAAACTTGAGATAAAATACAGCTCTGTGAAAGCATAATGTCAGACCAAATCAAAATGGCTCAGATCTAAATTAGTGGAGGCATCTTGAGGTGGCTTGGATCTAGATCTGTGTGAGGAAGATCTGAAATGTATTAGATCTAGATTTGTGGAAGCAGATCTAAAGTAAATCTCGACCTAGTTAAAGGCCTAGAGCAGTTATAATCTTGGACCAATCAATGAGATCAGATCACAATAATGAACCACCAATTCACAATGTTCAATAAAAGATAGAAGAGAAATTTCTTCACTTGATCTGACCCTTAAACATCTCTTTGAATACCTTTGCATATGAGAGAAGATGAGCAATGTATGCATGATCAAATTACATATCAAGGAAAGTAGATTAACCTCTTTATATAGCCATCATGTGATCTGAATGAGAGTGTTTCAAGGCAAGCCAATTAGCCATCATGTATGTTTCTAGGCAAGTCAAATTGACCATCTAGAAGAGCCAACCTAGCACTTGTGGAACCACTTTAAAATAATTCGCTTCAAGGATGAATGAGGTTAACTCTTAGAGTGTTTTTTTTCAATAAGGAAATTTCTCCCTTATTTGCACAAAATTCAACATGGATTTCGACCTCAGCTGGCAAAATCGACTTTCTTGTGCAAATTGATCTCTCTGGCAATTCGTCTCTTTGTTTCGACAATTTGTCCTCCTGGAGCAATGCACACTGCTAACTAGGGTAATTCACACTCCTCTCTGGAGTAATTCTCGCCATTGCAAAATGGCATCTCTTTGCCGAAAAATCGATCTCCAAATATCTATGGAAATCACTTTGATAAATTCCTCTAGCAATCTTGTCTCCAAACGCTGATCTCACTTTGTTGATGCCCCTACGCTATCTCTTTGCCCTTGCTATCACTGCGATAGTGTGCCTCGATGTCTCACTGATCTATTCTCCAAGTGCCCATCGATTTCCTCATATAATCTTTTGTTGTCAAATCAATAACCATGATCTAATCTCAATCGATGGCTAAGATCTTCTTGGTCCCTTCAAGTAACATTTTCGGAAGTCTGTAGAGTAAAATCGATTTACCTCAATTAATACTGATTAATTAAGCCATTTCCCCAAGTTAGACTTAGGAAAATTAATAAATTGGCTAATTAATTCTAATTAAGGCCTTTTCCTTAGAAACCTTTTATGGGTATTGGATAAAATGTGTTCCTTAGCCTCATGGACACCATCTGAGGCTAGAACACTTGTTCGAGATACATAAACTAACATTTTGTTGAGGGAACTATATTGATGAATATTCTTGATTCCTCTAGATACTTAAGTCATAGGGTTTGTCGAACTTGAATCTTCATGTTTGGAATTTGGTGAACTTGAATATTTTTTGAAGTTTGTTGTGGTATGGTGAACCTCAAAGCTAATCCTAATGCCTAATTGAATCAAACTTGAACTTGATGTCGAACCTGAATCCAAAGACAAATTTAATGGCAAAAAAATAAGGTTTGGCTTGAGGTTCAAATTAGGGTTTTGACTTTACCAAAAAAATAAAAAAAGGACGTTTTAGGCACACAAAATGGTTCCAACTCCAATGTGACCAGCCTTTACGACATTTCTCTGTCGTAACCCCTTTACCCACCTCTCTCTGTAATCTCTTTAACCTGTGACCTTGGGTTGCTGTGTGTACATTCAACACTTGACAATATGAACTAAACCCTTTGTGTGTCCACCGTCCAGACTTTGGTGAAATCCTAGTTCCACTCAACCCCCTATCTCATTAAACCCCCCCTTTGTGTTATGAACCAACTCACAAAATGATAGAAAAGATAGATCAACGACTTCAAAATCAGCCTCTTCGAGGGGGCAACCTTCTTTACATTACACAAATGAACAATTCTTGGATGATA